>APFE030086285.1:194080-280550 GCA_000404065.3 Pinus taeda
AATGAATCAATAGGTGATATGATGTTTCATTTGTTGGTCGTTAATTGTACGACTAACCTCCTCTCCAATTTTTTTTAAAGGAAAAGAATTTTTACCCTCCACCTTGTCAATAATGAAAGGCCCTCACCAGAGGTTGTCAAATTTCCCATGCTTACCTAGCTCTTCGCTTCTCTTATCCCATTTGAGGACCTAGTCCCTAGGGAGGAAGGTTATATTTTTAGCAAACTTGTCAAAATCCTTTATAACTTTAGATTGATGATGGTTAATCCTCTGCTAAACCAACTCCCTTTCCTGCTGAAGTTGGATCATTTGGATGATCCTTCTTTGGAGGCCATTGGGATATTCACTTAAAATCTGTAGGATTTTCATGACCTTTATGCCTAGGTATAAAAGGAACATGGAATCCAAAACATAAACCAATTGGAATGGTGAAGTACCAATTAATTTCTTGGTACTTATCCTGTCTACCCAAACAACATTTTGAGCCCTACATGCCAGTTCTACTTTTTAATGTGTAGCATTTTTTAAAGAATCTTCACAATATTTTTGTTAGTAGATTCAACAAGCCCATTAACTTATGGGTAATAAGTTATTGATTGTCCCAAATTTACTTTGAAATTGTGACATAAATTTAGAACAGTGGTAGAACATAAAGGCATACCATTATCCGCTATAATCTTTCTGGGGTAGCCGAAACGGGAAAAAATATTTTCAGACAAAAATTTCATTACAACCTTGTAATTGGTCTTTCCCAAGGTTGAATCCTCCACCCACTTAGTGAAATAGTCAGTTGTAGTAATAATCCAAGATTGTTTACCACTGGAAGGACGGTGGGTTTTCCTTTTAAAATCTAACCCCCATTGCTGAAAAGGTGCTACAACTATTATAGGCTTAAGGGGTAGAGCAGCCAAGTTTTGCTTTCCAACAAAGATTTGGCATTGGAGGCAAGATCTTACCTTTCTATTAAAATCATTGAAAAGGGTAGGCCAATAGAGTCTCCTTCTCAAAATCGTGTGGGTCTTAGCCCATCAGGCGTAGTGTCCACCATGCACACCATTGTGGTGAAGAATTATTAGATAATATAATTGTGAAGGGAGAACACAATTTAACAGAACATATACTGGATCCTTCTAGTACAAATTCCCATTTATAATGCAAAACAATTAATTGCTTTTAATTTAATAGAATGTTTCACAGATTTTTTGAAGGAGCTCGACAACCTCATTGTTGGAAGGTAACTAATGATGTCCTTATACCATTCAACGGACATAAAATTAGGGTTAATGGTAGTGAGATTTGAGGAAGGTAGCAACAACCTTGACTACTTGTCCTATTGACCTCCATCTTCTGCTACCAAGTTTTCAAGAGCAAGTAAATTAATGTTGAGTGCGTCAAAATTCACTTCAATTAGTAACTTAGCTAAACCTTTCCCTTTAATGATTTTAATTGGTTTCAATTCTAAATCACTGAGTTTTGACAATTGATTTTCCCCTCCATCCCTCTACATCATGCTAAAGGAGTATATCTCTCATAGTGGGGTGAGGCATATACATTATTTACTCAGAGAGTAAAATGTACTCCCGAAAGGATTTAAGCATTTTGACTAGGGCATAAGATTTCTTATTTGTGATATTGTATTTTAATTCAGCATTTTGGAGGGACTTAATAGAAAAGGCAATGGGTTGTTCATACCCATCCTGGTTTTTCTACAATAATACTACAACAATGGTATGTTCAGAAGTTCAACGAAAAATTATAAAATATTCGTATAATCAAGACTCCTTAGGACAAGGGCTTCCATTATGGATTGCTTAATTCTCTCAAAGGAGTATATGGATTTTTCATCCCATGTAACCTGATTTCCGTTTTTAAGCATGAGATTAATATTCTTAACTATTTTGATGAAATTAGGGATAAATCTTCTTAAAAAAATTATTTTCCCTAAGAATGCCTAAACTTCCTTCTTGGTGCATGGAAGGCAAATGATTGATTGGAATGTACCCTTTCAGGATCTATCCTAACACCATGGTGAGATACTATGTGTCCCAACAACTTCCCTTTAGCCATTGCAAAGAAGGATTTATTTGGATTCAAAGAGAGGCCAGATCATTGATAGTTTTGGAAAATAGCCACCAAATGCTTGAGATGTTGTTCATCACTGGAAGAAAAAATAGTCATGTCATCTAAATAGATTACTATACATCTATCCATTTCATTTGCAAAGGTAATATCCATGGCCATTTGAAAAGTGGCCCCAACATCCATGAGTCTGAAAGGGAATTTTTGGTACATAAATGTACCCCATGAAGTAGTGAAAGTGGTTTTGTACATATCATCTCCATGGAAAACTATCTGATTGTAAATAGAAAACCCATCCATCATGGATAGGTGATATGGACCAATTATTTACTACAAGATGGTATCCATTTTTAGAAGGGCATAATTTTCCTTTAAGGATGACCAATTTAGATTTCTAAAGTCCACACATAGTTGAATTTGTTGCTTTTCTTCATGACAGGAACTAAATTAACCACCCAAGTATACTAGCATAGGGGCACAATTACTTTCCCATCTAAGAGTTTTTTAGTCTCTTTCTAAATAGAGGGAAGCAAGAGGGGATTAATTTGTCTAATATTTTCCTTAAAGGATTGACCCCTTCTTTTAAAGGTATGCAATGCTCTATGATGTTCTCGTCATAAGCCTTGAGTTCATTGTATGACTAGGAAAAAACATTAATATAATTTGACAGGAGTTGGATGTATTGATCATTTGTATGTTGTGAAAGAGAGTTTGAAAACTTAATTAAATTTTGTTCAGAAGAAGTATAAATGTCAATCGCCTCTACCTCAACATTAGGAGGTTTAAGGGCTGAAGTGGCCATGACGTCATTATGATCAAAAATATTTTTGAGGGGAATCAACCATCTAGGAATATGATTATTTTTCAGTTGGATGACACCGTGTTCACCAATTTTTGGGTTGAACGGAGGGACGCTGGTTTGCACCAACTCAACATCCTTGTATTCATCAATAAATTGGTCTAAGGACTCTCTTATCAATTGGATCAACCTCTTAATCTCCTGCTTGTACTCAAGTACCTATCAATGTTTAATGTTGTCAGATATGGAAGGTCTATAGAGAACCTCTATTTCGAACTTAATTTTGAGTCTAGAGGGAGGGGCAAAAGTGGCTATTGTAACAACTAAAGCATCATCTAATCGATTCTATTCACAAGGAATAGTTGTGAAATTAATGGCTAAGAAAAAATTATCAACCAAGTACCAAAATTGGTTCATATAAGCACACAAATAGGGATGCTTAGGTTGGCACTTGTTTGTTACTTATCTGATCACCAACACGTAGTTGCCATATACTGATAAATTTTTTATGTTTAGTTTGCATGTTGTTTCTAATCTAAGGAGGAGCGCTTCATACTTGGAGTTATTAGTTGTTGTTTCAAATTTTATCTTAAAGGAAAATGAAGAATTTTTCTGAGAAGGAGGGATTCAGATAATACCAGCACCAAATCCGACTTTGGAGGAGACACCATCGAAGTACATTTTCCATGCTATATCTGTATCTAAAGGAAAAGTAAGGAGACTATTGTTTTGGGTAAGAGAAGCTTTTTCCTTATCTGAAGTGGAAAATATGAAATTTCCCATATTTCCTTCAAAAGTATAAATAGGAGAATTTTTGGGGTTTTATTCTGAGCTAATGGTGTAAGTTAGTCTGGATTCTCTATAAAGACAATGAGTACCTCCCCCAAACATGGGGATGGTAGCATATGAAAGTCATAACTGAAGTGACCATCCAACCTTGGAATCCCAACTCCTTGAGAGGAGAATCCCAGCGTTACAAGGAACGTTGACCACTACCATATCCATAACAAGACTTTTAACGAGAACTTGATCTAGAACAACTACTAGGTCTTTAATAACCCCTAAACATTTAACTCTAATAGAATTGAAAGAGTACAGATCATGGTATTCACGAGTTATACTTAACCTAATATTTTCCATGATCTCTTTAGGCGTGATATTATGAGACGCTCTAGAGTCAAGCATATAGTTGTGAAGATTCTAATCATGAATCTTCAAACTGACATAGAAAGGAGGAACTGTATTTCCACTTATGGGTTTAGGAGGTCCTAAGGAGATCTTAGGAGCATCGTCCTATACAGTTATAACATTTTTTAATCCTATATTCTAAGGAGACTTTTTGAGACCTTTTTAAAAATAAATCAATCTCTTGCTTATACTTTGGAAGTTTTGCGACTTTTTCTAGTGGCATATTAATTCAGAGTTTGTTTAGCTTGTTTTGCAAGCTAAACTTTTTCGACATGGGAGAGTCCAAATTGACATGATTAGGATGGAGTGGTGTGGGATTTCCAATGACCTACTGATATTTAATGGGGGGTTAATGAGGATTCTATCGATTCTTCCTAGGCCTTAAATTATACTTCTATTGAAATTGGGCCTCTAGTTTCTTTATGAATCTTTGTGACTGGGGGTCCCAGAACTCCTCCTCCAAATATTCATGGGAAACCAAAGAAGGTATATCAAAAGAATGTATAGATTAAACATTTGGATAGTTTCCTTCATCGAGGATCCTAAGTTGAATAGTAGCATCATCATTGTATTCATATATTAGTTTAGCATTATTCCGAGTCAAAGGAGGATGGACAGGTACTTCATAAACTCATTCCCCTCATTGCAGCATCCTCTATTGCTGAGGATAATTAAAAGGGGTAGGATTCTAAGAGGAAAATTTGGATTATGATTTTGAGGGTTAGAGGGATGAGGAAGAGTTGGTCTATTTCCCAGTTCTAAATGTCATATTTTATTCACTAAGGACTTGATGAGTTTAGACATTTCCTCAATCTTCTACTCCTGTGAAGAGGAGGAAGTAGGAAGCTGGTGAGAAGTTTCAATAACCTTTTTCTTCCCATCGAACTTAACTTCATGAGGGACTCACTTTCCTGTAGTAATGAGGTTTCCCTTGCAGGAAGAAGACTTGGCTCGTGCATCAGCTAATGTCATGGGTTACCTTTCCCATAAGTCGTAGGAAATGTTGTCCTCAAGGGAGGAAGGGTATGTCATGAAAACTGCAGTGTTAGAAGGTTTAACTGCAGGAGGTAAATAATTATAGAATTTGATAAACCTTTTGTTAAAGTAACTAATAGATTCACCGGGATGTAGCTTAAGAGCAGAGAATTTGGTAATCCAAAGCTGGCTACTTTTCTTTGCACCATATTTTTGAGTAAAAAACTCGATAATCCTATCCATAGTATTAATCGTGTTCAGTGCCAAAGATCTAAACCACTTGCAGGGTTCTCCTTTGAGGATTTGTATAAACAATCTCATATAGATATCATTGTATTCAGCCCCTATATTTTTGCAGTAATCTTGGAACTTAATTACGTGCTTGTCAGTGGTATGCTCTCCTTCATTATCGAATAAAGATTTTTTTTTCGTATTTAGGAGGAAAATTGTGTAAGGGCCCCTGTCTATCAACGGGGCGGTATCAAGCATTAACCCAAATATTCATGGGTGGACGGGTTCGAAATAAAGGTGGTGAAGGAGGAGAAGTGGGTGACGCAGAGGAATATTGAGAGGGAGAGGTCAATGGATTATTTTTAGGGCTAGAGGGATGAAGAAAGGCTAAGGATATTTGATCTTGAGTGTTAAAACCATGTGGAATGAAAGATACGACTACCCGAGTGGTAGGCAGTAAAGGGTGGTTTTGTCTGAAGTTATGAAGGCTCCTCCTTCTATTTCCTATAGTTACAAGCACTTATGGGTCTTCTAAAGGAGAATAACTAATCTCTGAGGTAGATCTTGTTAGCCTTCAAGGGGTATCCAGGTTTTAAGGGGTAACTGTGTAAAATGTTAAAAGAAAGAATTTCTATAAATACAAAATTGTTATAGGTAGATGGTGATTAAATTGATATAAAGAGAATAGTACAACATGAACTTACATAGTACCTTAGTGGAAACGGGCGTGCACTTTTGTAGTAGACTCCAGGCTCTGAGAGGTTGTCACCATCCAGGAGTGTTAGGGTTTGTCTGAGCACATTCGTCTTACTACACTAAAACTTCCCAATTTTGGCATGATTCCTGATGTGTTCTGGAAGCTTGCAATGACAATTCATATAAATTGTTAAGTATGTTGCATTGATCAGCAAAACAAATAAAATATGTGGTTGAAAAAGGTTAAAATTAGTCATCCAAAGATTAAACTAACAAATCCTTGGAAGTAGCAGCAAAATAATGTTGGTGCAAAAATTTGCCCCACATATAAATAATTGAGCACACATTCACTAAGGACTATTTATCCCTCCCTCTCTAGGTGTAACTACTAATCCTCAACACACCACAGGGGGTAACCCTGTAATATAATTCTCATATTTTCAATATGAAAAATGTATAAGACAATGTGTGGGTATTTTAGTTACAGTAGATAATTGTGGCATTCACAGGAGGAAGGAAAACATTTGATGATATACAATTCTAAAGTCATATTCCCAACGAGCAATATAGCAATAGTAAAATACGACGATAATAAAAATCAAAGATTAGGGATATGGAAATATTAAGCAAAAGAAAAATGAAAACATTGGCTTTAAAACAAAACTGCACTCCCATTAGATGAAATAATGTGTAGAAGCTTCAAGAATGTTCATTCCACACTGTGCTAAATAATAGTTAATATTATATATCAAGACTAACATTCACGCAAGAGTAAAACATGAAAGTTTTAGAGAAAAACATACACTATTACAAAGGTAGGAATGTGTTAACATAATAACAGAACATCTAAAGTTGTGATCACTATAAAGCATGAATTATATTAACAAAAGATAAAGTTATGATCACTGTAAAGCATGTATAAATGAGATAAATCCTCATATTTAATTGACTGTAATTGCAATTTAGAATAATAGATGAAACAAAGCAAACAAACAAGAATCGCCAAGAATAATCTTCACGATTAGTAATGAAATTTTTATATCATTTACAAGAAATTTTGGTATCTCCAAATTTTCTTGCACAATTCCAACAATGCCCCCATAATGAGAAACAAGGTTTTTAAATAGTGGTTTTTTAATTAACTGTCTCGTAAGTACTTTTGACAATAGAAATAAAATAAAATAAGTAAAGTATATGAAACATAATAATTAAATAATTAAATATGGTGTCAACTTCATGGCTTTGATGACTTGGACATTTTCACGAACCCCGAGGAGGAGAGGGTATTCACTTCATGCATCTTTCCAGTTGGCACTTAAATTGTAATGAGGGGAATCTTGTTCCTATCCTCTGGTTGATCTATGACTGATTGCATCGGTGGGATAAACTTAGCTACTTGAGAGGAAGAGACGAACTTTTTAACTATCATATTGCACTTAAAATGACTCTTAACTATGACTAGTTTGTCCCAGTTGGCAGGATACATACATGGCACACTCTTGTTATTTGTAATTGCCATGACGAGTCAAGATCTGATTTGATATTTAGTGGTATGAATATTTTTTTTAATCTTGTTCACTCTATACAAGATGTAAAATCCATACAAAGGGTGTTGACAACCATAGTAGAGGAAATTGATTCCTCTCCTAACATGGCCAAAAAACCTATATCCTATTATACTGCCTTCAATTTATCAGAGAATCTTTGCCAGAAAATTTCCTTGCCTTCTTCATTCCAGAATGAAGGCACACAAAATATTACTAAATAATCGCACTCTTTTATGAAGTTTTTTGTTTCCTTGATTACTGTAAAAATCATGTTGCATGGCCTACATGGTTACCTGCTTCTCTTTCATCATATATAATGAGAAAATACATGCATCCCTGACTAGCAGTTCAATTTTCGTAAATGCTTCATCCTTTAAAGTGTTAACTTGATCAATGATAACATCGATATCCTCCATCCTTTTCTCTAAAAATTTCACTGTAGACTTTTCGTCTTAGATGACATTTTGTATTAGTCCCTTTCCACATTGTGAAAAAAGCTTCACGTATGTTTCAACTATAATGATCGATTGCCATACTTGCCTCCATATTTCTTCCTTAGCTTCCATCAATACTTTCTTTTTGGTGACTGTGACATGACAAACTTGAGATCTCTATTTCATTAGTTCTATCTTTGAGTGTAGCTTGGATCTACCAATCTCTTCATTCTTCCACCCTACGAGCACATCTATCCTACTGTCAGCTCTTGCGATTTCCTCTTTTGCTACTTTCAATTCTTTCTCTAACTGAGTGATTTTGATATTTAATAATTTGGGATCTTCTGATTCAATCATTTGGGTTGAGTTAAAATATTTATTGATTTAGGCCTTATATTCCTCCCAGAGTTCGAAGTGTCATTCTTCCTTCTCATGTAATTCTATTCTGAATACCTATAGCTACTTGAGGGTTTTTTTATACTCTTCTTCCTTGAGATGCATAAAAGTTTCCATTTCTCGAAGACAATGCTCGACCTCTTTCCTCCTCTCAATTTGTTATATAAAAACATGGGGGTCATGATCTACAATCTTCAATATTTCCTAAAGATATTTTGTCTCTTTGTCCTTTTCCTCTAGTAACTTCTTGAGAGGGGCAATGTCTTTAGGATGCCAAACATTTTGAACTACAATCTCTTCCAATTCCTTGATTTATTTAGTTTTTGTACGTAGGGCCATATAGGTTATATTCATTTGTTCATAATTTTTTTCCAACATAGCCTGCATCTTCCTGTTCCCTGATGTGGATTCAAGGAGTCTATGAACCACTATCTCACCTACTTGTCAATGCAACTTAATTACATCCATGTCTGACGCTTTTCCCAGATTTATAGCCAAAGTGGATGTTTTGGATCCATCCACTTCCTAGTTTTCTCACATCTAAGGTTGCAACATTGTAAGGTTCAAGGTGTTCTTCTCAAAGTTAGTCACTAATCTAGAACAGGGCCCACTAATAGGTAACATCTCTTGGAGCAGTGACGTGTCCACTGATTGGGACTATTAGGGGACTATAGCCAATTCTTTATCATACGCCATTTCTTTCTTCTGCTTAGTAAATCACTATTGGATATCCAATCCTTAAGTCCTAGAATATTTAGGTTCAATGTCCCTTAAGGTTTATCTAATATTTGTGTCCAATCGCTCAATCTATTGGTCAAAATCATCTATCTCCACATCGGCTTCCTTTGACCTGACGCACTGAACTAGCTTAAATTGAGTTAATTCATTAACTTTTCACTTATTCATGGGGGTAGTAGAACATCAAAACTGAAGTTTCAACTTCTCCTATGTGTTCCTGAATTTGTCAATTATCAGAGGCAACTTGTATGAATACATCAGTCATTCTATAGAAGGTATTGATTATAAATCTTCTTCCAACAATATCGGTGAATTTTCCATTTTTTCCAATTCTGGTCTTCTCTCATGAATATAAGCCAATAGTTCGGCCTCTTTTTTAAGTCCCGAAATAATACCTAATGGATCATAATGGCAGAAATCATCATGCATGAAACCAAAAGAAGGAATTTCCTTTTCCAGAGCATCAATGTCATTCTTATTTTTAGCAATTAGAGGAGATATAACACAAGGATAACTTAACAATGCTCCTTTATTTTTAGACAAAAAATGAAATTCATTATGCACAATTTTATGCCGTAACACTTCGTATGCAAATAGAAAAGGTGTTACATACTTGGAGAGTTGAGTCAGTTGATTATCGAATGTATATAATCATAATACAATATATTTTGCAAACAGAAACTAGCTACCAATACATTCTGGCTCGGTCAACCTTAGTACTTTGACTTGGTCTTCTAAGATTCGATTCACTCTAGCTTTAGTTAGTTTATATTTTAAAGGATAGGATAAATAGTCAATACACTAAGATTAAGCGAATGAAATACATTGAGGATATATGGCATTGGACCAAAGGAATACTTCATTTTCTCTATCGTAAGCATTTGTAGGGCTTAGGAAGAGTCTTGAAGCAAGGAAGTACAAAGGATAATAATACAAAACTAAGTGAACAAGGTAGGAATAGTGTTGGTAGGAGTGCAAAGGAAGGGTGGTAGACAAATCCACTATGAGGGCTAGAGCTAGGTATTTGGGAAAATTAATGGTCTGTTGGTATGGCTTAAGAGTAATAAGATGATTTGCTAAAAAACTGATTCATCTATCATAGAGTCATTGACGAGACCGAAAAGAACCGACAAGAGAGATTTTAAGGTTTGGTAGAATGGTTTTCGAAAAGTAGTATGAATAGGAAAAACTAATTTTAAGTTAGGGTCAGGATTTTTGAAAAGGGTTTGAAGGTGAATCAATTTTCTAACCCTTTGCTAATATGTCTATTCCCTGGGCTAGAATGCCCAACATTTCTGAAATAATTCCCTCATCAATCTTTAAAAAGAAACTACAACTATTCTTAAAATATTTTGTTCGTTGTTCTGGTTCAAAGATTTCAACTAGAAACTATATGGAATAAAGGTTGAAATGGACTAGCAGAAGTACTACATGGAGGACTCCAATCCTAAGCAAGAAATGGCCATTAGCTCATGTAGTTGTTGATGAGGAGAGAGTCCTCTTTAGGGTGAGGATATTAGCGAGGCACACCTTGGTGTCCTGTACTCCTGCCAGCTCATTCAGGAGGGGTTCTTTCCCTGATAGCTAGCCATAATGGCTCAAATGGGTAGAATTACAAATGTAATCAAAAGGAAGAGATAAATAATAACTTATAGGTGAATGTGTTTGAATTTGGGATGAGTTCGGTAGTCTTGTAGCCTTGATGGGATCATGGTTGAGCTCGAGCAAATATGACGCAGAGAGCGAAAATAATAAGCAAAATGGGAAAAATATGGTGTTGCTTAGGCTTAGTGGCATTTTAAGATGAACACTAATGAAACAAATAGGTGAGAAATTACCATAGGTTCGGTCACCAACCACAGCGGGTGGGACCCGTCAATCACACAAAAGAGACGAGTTAAATAACATGCAAGTAGAGATTCGATGACCATTGATCTTATAATGATAAAAAATGATCATGTTATCGGGTTCATGGGGATGTGATAACGAATGAGAAACTTAAATTGTGATAAGGTCTAAGTGTGGTTGGATATAGGGTTATCAACGGTCTACGTGCGTTGGGAAGAAATGTAGCGCTTATTATGTGGGCACCTTCATATGCAATAGTATTCATGGTGCTAATTGAATTTATTTTTACGATGATTAGGTCGGGAACTTGCAAGAGTTTTAAAGGCATCAGGAATTTAATAGCAACTATCCATCACATAATTTGAAAGTGTGAGAGATATGATTAACTATTGATCTGCAGTTAAAGGAAGATCCACCCTTCAATCATACTCAAATCTTAAAGAAAGAACTACATTACCCTATAAAGGTTATTAAAGCTTAATATTTATAAAAGTCTCATAAGGGGGATCTTTTCCCCAACACCTTCCAAAGATGTCATTGAGGAGCATATACACAAGTTTATTTTCATATTCAACCTATCAATAATTGAGACAATAGGCTAGAATCATCCATAATTTGGAATTACCCTATTTTTCATGATGAGAAAATATAGTGGAAAGGACAATGTACTTTGGATATTATGAGGTGGTTACATTGCTTATTATATTTCACTTAGCAATCAAACTTGGACAATCTACATTAGGGTAGGAATAGAATAAGTTCATTTGAAAAATAATTTAGCTGGAATAATATATTTGAGCATTTGGCTTTGTATTGTGAAGCTAATGTGTACAACGAAAATATTTTGGAATCCTCATGTAGATTAGAGAAGAGCACAAGTCCCCAAGTTGGAGGCCATTATTACCCATACTTCAAGAAAGGGTATTTACACACAATTTTGATGATGTAAAGGGGGTTGGTTGAGTGACATTATATCATGGATATATGACTTGTCACTCACTTGACACAAGGTCAAAGATGTGGAGGTGACTTAAAGGACACCATTTGAAGACCAATGAGCTAAACTTGAGGGGTCTTCAATAAGTAGTGCATTGCACGTAGGTTTTAACCCTGTACAGAAATTACCTACATATGAATTCTAAAAACAAAAAATAGACAATGGTGAGAGCATAAAACATAAAATAGATATACATAGATATTTTCCTCTTGAACCCAAAATCGGGACTACCAGATTGATTTTTCATTCTATTCCTTTCAATGTTGCAACACATATATATACATGTCAAGGCATTCACAAACCCCAATCCATTAACCCTGGATTAGAAGATAACTATACTTCTAGCGATCGGATCTAGAAGATACCATGGGCATAAAACCATCATGCCCAAAGCCATGTGCAAAACCAATGCATAAAAAAACATAGGTAGGTCCAACCACCTAATATAAGGTCCAAAAAAATTTCCCTGTGGCACTGTCTCATCTTACATAAACCCCCTAATGGCGGGGTACAACCCCCCTGTCACCTTCCAATGATGAACACAACCTTCCTTGTTTCTGGGTTCCAAATATTATAACATTTTAAACCATCCTTATACCCAATAAAGATGCACCTTTCAGATTTACTATCCAACTCTGTTATGTTCACCATTGGAACATTTACATATGCATCACAATGAAATACCCTTAGATGTTAAAGAGAGGGATTCTTACTAGTCCATACCTCATTTGGAGCCTTATCCTCCAACGGTGATGAAGGTGATCTATTAACCATGTAACACGTAGTCTCCATCACCTTTGCCCAAAATTCCCATCCTAACCCCACACCACTAAGCATGCTTCTTTCCTTTTCCTTCAGCGTCCTATTAATTCTTTCTACAACTCTATTTGGTCAAGGTGTGTATGGAGCAGTCTTCTGCCATGCTATACCACACTTCTTACAGAACCCTTCAAATTCCTTCTTGTAAAACTCTCCACCATTATATGTCCTCAACACTTTTATCTTCTTCTTTGTCTAGTTTTCCACCAGAGTCTTAATTTCTGTAAGCCTGTCAAAGACTTCAGATTTATTCCTGAGGAAATGTATCCATGTATTCCTTGAGAAGTCATCTATAAATGATACATAGTATACAAAAATACCCAGTGATGGAAATGACATAGGTCCAAACACATCACTATGCACAAGTTCTAATATCTCTTTCGCCCTCTTATCACCAGTGGGGAAAGTCACCCGGTTCTGCTTCCCGTATACACAATGTTCGTAGAAATCAAAATCCAGGGAGAAATTAGACATACCTTCTACCATACCATTACCATGAAGTATTTGAAGGCCCTTCTCTCCAATATGTCCAAGCCTTTGATGTCATACCATGGTCTTTCTCTAGACATCATTGTATTTTCTACTCCACTTCCAAGAACCACAAAATGGTTGCACCCATCAATAACAATACTACACAGAAGCTCATACATACTTACAATCTAAAATCCCCACATTAATACTAGTTCTCCCCAAACCATCTTTGTTAGGTCCCTATACTACTAGTGTAACCGCTTATTATAATTAGTACAACCCCCTTATTATATTTTTGTGCCCATGTAGTCCCCATATTTTTATTATTGTGCCCCATGGAAGCCCACTATTGTTATTATTGTGCCCTTACATTATTATTGTTATGTCGGCTCTGATTATATTATGACCCCTAGACTCCTATATATAGAAAGGAGGTCTTTTCACTTGTATCATTCAAGAATTTTTCATATGTGTAATGTAAAGGAGGTTTCCCCCTCGAAGAGTCTTATTTCTAAGTCGTTGAGCTATCTTTTCTATATTTTTGTGAGCTGGTTTCATAACATTTGTTATCAAAGATTTGGATTCTAGGGTTTTGCTACTCCAAGCAGGTCATCGTGGACTTTTCGGTATAATTTTTTTTCTAAACCTTAGGTCCAAATTCCAGATCTTGTCTTGCTATAGTTTTGGAGATATGATCTGAGGAAGTTAGGGTTTTTGCAGGCTCCAAAATTGCATCTCAAACAGGTCATTGTTGAATTTTTGCTATAACTATTTTTCTACAAAGTTTCAGATTCTGAAATGAAAATCCAATTGAGCAGACAAGGTGGTGAAGCTCAGGCCCAAATTTCAAATCTTGTTTGGTTATATTTTCGGAGATATAGTTCAAGACATTTAGGGTTTTTGCAGGCTCAAAAATTACATCCCAAATAGGTGACCTTGGGAAAATCATCATAACTTTCTCTCTGAGCATTAGATTGAAATTTCATAATAATTTAAAAAAAGAGAATAGACTATAGTTTTTTGTGTATTGGTGTTAGGTCCTAAGGTTGAAATAGTGACACGTGGTACGTTGTACAATTCTCTCTACTTAACTAGTATATAATCAGGTCATTATGGGAGATTTGACATAACTCTTTCGTGCAAAATCCAATCTTGCTCAGAGTTGCGGGGTTAGAAATAGGACTCGGAGGGATACTACAAGACACAATTTCCAAACATGGAGATCTGAAATTATAGAGTTACAATCATTTCAAGATCAATCTCCTAAAATCAAGAAAAGGTGATATGAGGAAGTTTGATGGCAAGGATTCGTTAAATTGGATATTACAGATGGAGCAATATTTTGATCTACATGAGGTGAAATTGTTACAAAAGGTATGTATTGCATCTTTATATTTATAATGGAATAAATTTTGATGATTTGAAGTGCTTTTTTCTTGTAAACCACTTGTCATGTGGTCAATTTTCATGGAGGAAATGATAGAACAATATGAGGATAGAAAGAGAAACACCTTCTTTAGCCAATTGATAAACCTCAAACAAAACAGTTCAATGGCATAGCACATTGAGGACTTTGAAAAATGGAATATAAGGGTAAATGATATTCCATAGAAGCAAAGGATTGATGTCTTTATAAGGAATTTAAAGGATAACATTCAACATGAGGTTCATCTTTGGGAACCTAATTAATTGAAGAAGGCATTCAGGTTGGCAAGAAAAATTGAAAGAGAAATTATGGAAACAAGGAATCCCACCACTGATGACTATAATTATGGAAGTGTTTTTTCTCCTAGCCTTCCACAATCTACAAGGTTTGCACCACAGCAACTGGAAGAAAAAAGAGAGAAAGGGATTTGTTACGATTGTGATAGAAAATACACTAAAGGTCATAGGTGTGCTAAGAAAAAATTAATTCACATAGATTATGTAAAGGAGGAAGAAAAGGATCAAGAAACCTCAAAAGAAGAGGATATACACTAGGAACCAACCCCAGAGAAAGAAGAAATGAATTCAACCATATCTTCAAAAGCATTGGCAAGAATTACTACTCCTCAAACTCTCAAGATAGAAGGACATATCAAGAAGAAAAAGGTTCAAGAAGTGAAAGATCACATCGATAAAGAACAAATGAATCTGACCATATCTTGTAATGCATTGACTGGAATTACCACTCCTCAAACTATCAAGATAGAAGGACATATCAAGAAGAAAAATGTTCACGAAGTGAATGATCACATCGAGCATCAAGAGATGAATCTGACCATACCTTGTAATGCATTGGAAGAAATTACCACTCACTCTCAAGATAGAAGGACATATCAAGAAGAAAATATTCAAGTAGTGAAAGATCACATCGAGCATCAACAACAAGCTCTCCAACTTTTAAAGGATAACGCCACTTTCGTGCAGAATTGGATGAAACAACAAGAAGATCAATGTCCCAGTGAAAGAAGTTTTGATGTAAGCAATTGGGTATTTTTACAGCTACATCTCAAGAAAGGTATTTATGGGAAGTAAATGTTGGCAATACTACATGCACATAAGAAATGACGACCTTACCTCATATAAAGACACTTTAACATAAAAATGGATCATGATAGTCTTAAATACTTTTTAGAACAAAAATTATCTTTAGAAGAACAAAAAAAACCGGGTCACAAATATGTTGGGTTATGACTTTGAAATCATCTACAAAAAAGGGAAGCAAAATGTTGTTGCAGACGCACTCTCAAGAAAGGATGAGGATGTGGAAGCATTGTTTTGTTCTTTTCTATTATCCAACTAGATTGGATAAACAAAGAAAGGGATGAATGGAAGAAGGATGAAGAAGTGTGGCCACTCATTCAAATGTTGCAGAATATCGTAGTTCAAACAATATTACCAGAACTTGACGAGGAAGGAAAAATCATATTGGAACCTGGAGAAGTCATAGAAAGAAGAACCTGACAGCTATGAAATCAATCAATTTTAGAGTATCTCATCAAGTGGAAGAACTTACCCACTGAAGATTCCACATGGGAGGACAAGGATTTTATACGAAAGGATCGAGAACTACTCAAGCATTGAGGACAACACTTTTTGATGGAGAGGGGCATGTTAGGTACCTATACTACTAGTGTAACCCTTTATTGTTATTAGTACAACCCCATTATTATATTGATGTGCCCATGTATTCCCCATATTATTATTATTGTGCCCCATAGAAGCACACTATTATTATTATTGTGCCCTTACATTATTATTGTTATGTCAGATCTAATTATATTATGAGCCCTTAGAATCCTATATATAGAAAGGAGGTCTTATCATTTGTATCATCCAAGAATTATTTATTTGTGTAATGTAAAGGAGGTTTCCCCCTTGAAGAGGCTAATTTTGAAGGCATTTATCTATATTTTCTTCTATTTTGTGAGCTAGTTTCATAACAATCTTGCAGGTATATTTTATCGAACACTGTTTTTATGCTTGCATCATCCATCTTTCTTATAGAAATCAAATTTCTGGCCAATGCAGGAATATGCAGAACACCCAGAAGTGTTCTAATCCTTCCACCTTGCAACTTCATCTTGACTTTTCTATACATATTTTTCCATGTATCCCAAAACCGAGCTACCAGATTAATTTTTCATTATATTCTTCCAATGTTACAACACATATACATACATTCTAAAGCATTCATAAACTCCAATTCATTAACCAGATCTACAAGACACCATGGGCAGAAAACTATCATGCCCAAACCATGTGCAAAATCCATTCACAAAACCATAGATAGATATGCCCACCTAATATAGGGTCCAATTTTTTTTTTTTTCCGAGGGTGCTACTCATTGTCCCATACCCCATAGAGGGGGGTTATCACCCCCTTCTAACCCCCCACTTTACACGTGAGGCTAGTCATGGAAAGAATATAAAGCACATGCAATAGTGCATTATGTAGAAGAGAAAAGGCGTCAACTTGAAAGTATCTTGCCTTGAATGCTAAATGTAATGTTATTGTTTTGATCTATTTGCTTCCGATAGTTGTTCCACTTCAACATCCAAATTAATATTAGTTTTCCTACACATATTCATGAGACCAATGAGGCAAACTTAGATTAATTTGACCAAATATTTAATTTAGCTGCATGAATACATGAATGAGCTCCTTTCAGTACTCAGAATAAATTATTGGAGTAGTTTAATCTTGGAGAAAACCTCCCTCCACTCAATGAAGAAACAATGCAATAAACATTGACTTTGTTGGTCTATTGGATCAAGGTCTTTTTTTCTCCAATATTATATCCAAATACTAATTTATTCTCTACTAAACAGGGCCAACCATGTGAAGGTGGGAACCCTCATGGCCCCTCTCCCCCCCCCCACATAACTATCAATTCCCTACACAATATATCTACTATATATGAGATAGTTGAAAGAAATACATTAAGATACATAAAAAAACAAATAGAAAGCATTCATTAAATTAAATTTCTTCCTAACACAAGAAAGTTCACAAAGCTTCCAATGTATTAGATACAAAATTTCTTTGATGCATAATGTTATCACATGTGAACATTTCATTAAAATTAGCTCTCGTGGGGTCCTAAGTTTTAAATTTTATCAAGTTTTAATTTGTCTCCTTTTAATTTGGTAGCACTCATTGTGATGATATAATTAAAGGGAACTACCAAATTAAAAGGAAACAAATGGTCAATCCAATGAAAATAGTGGCATTTCCATTTACAATTTCAACATGCAACACATATTAGTTTAAATTCACATAGTTTAATGGTCCAGATCACAAAATATGTGAGATCAACAATGTATATGCATTACAAATTCAGACTTGCTCAAAGTTTCAGGTGTCATTCAAATTACTGCACTCACCGTGAAGTCACACCTATCCATAAATATTATTTGTAGTATTATTTCCTATGGATAAAAGTAATACAGTTTATCACCTCCACCCTCATCGCCACCGTTGATCTATCACTTAGATAAAATAAATATATGGGACAATTTTTTACCTACCATATTTTTATTAAACACATTTACACATTGTAGGTTGTAAATTGATCCATCACATAATCATAACTATATTCTTTTTCAGTGGAGGTTCGTAAGTGCTCCAACTCATCTAGTGACAAAATTCACATCCAAATCCCCAATTTTTATTATCTGTTAGTGTCATGTCATTTGCATTCATAAGAAGAAGCAACCATGTTTGTCGAAATGAGTTGGAAGGTCCCGAGCTTATGGAGTTTGACCCTTAGCTTACTGAGTTGTTTGATAGGGCGAAATGGATGACCTTTTGTCACAAAATTGAAGGTTTCAACTATGAAGTGGTGAGAGTATTCGCTGAGGATTTTGACGGAAGAATTGCTACAATTTCTAATATTCCATTTTCAGTCATAGAGGAGACCATTGTAGAGGCATTAGGGTTACCAGTTAATGGAGAACAGTTGTTGAAGAATATAACTTTGATAGGATTCGATATTTCATTTTTCTTGAAATGTGAGCAAAAAAATGAATAATGTGGTCAAGGAGTTCAATGGGATTGGTTGAAGTCATCGTGGAACAATGCCCTTGAGATCATTCTAGGTTATTTTTTATTTGGGAAATTTTTGTGAATTCTTTCAAACAAAAATCCCCATTGTACATGACCTTTTACTGACACTTATTTTCATGTGAAATCATGATCAATGTGAATTATTAAACAAAACTTGAAAGAACCATTAACATGAAAACAAGAAGCAATAATCATGAACAACCCTAAACACACGATATGGTAATGGAGTTCACCTAATGTGGGCTACATCTCTTGGCCCAATGTTAAGAGTGGGGATATTTCTTCAATAGTTTCTATGAGAAGATTATGAGTACATGATGTATTATTTTGTCAATACAAGGATGAACCCCCTTTATCAAAGTGGCATGTCTCTCCATGACACATTTTTCTATAAGAACTCTCACTCATAAAATATCTCTCCTTCAACATGAAGAAATAGTAATCTCTCACATAAAGTGGCATACAAATATCCTCTCACAATATGGCATACATGGATCTCAAAATGAAATCATCATCTCAACAAAAGTAAAATCAACACATGGAAGTAATGCATCTCATACCTCTAAGTTTGTGGACAGCCTATAAATGAATTACTCATATGAAGAAATGGCATGGGCCATCATGTTCCCTATGAAAAATTGTTAAATATAAGTATAATCTTGACCCCTTTCTGTCTCGGTGAAATATGGGCTTCCCAAGAATGTCAAATATTCCTCAAATATTCTATTTTGGACATGAGTGAAAATTCGGCTGCTCAAATGAAAACTGGATTGCACAGTTGAATTCTTGACGGAAGACTAGTTCAAATGAATATAAACTTGACATATTTATGACACCTTCACCCCAAGGGAATCTTAACGATTCCTCAATGATTCCCTTTATAGAATATTCTTTGTAATATTCCCTAACATATGTTCTAAAAATATTCCTAGAATCTTATTAAGATTCATGTCTTCATTGCATTGTTTGTGCCCTCATCTCTCATCTATTCTCCATTATTTCCTTTGAACCATTTTAATTGTATTTTATAACAAAGTGTGAGAGTGAATATGCCAAAGTGTGTGGTTGGCATAATGGTTGGCATTTTCATGTTAAGTTTCTTTTTGTTAGGGGCTTGGGGTTCAAAACCCATGGACTCCCAATTTTACTTTAATATGGTTTTAAAGCCCAATTTAGGTTTTCATATATTTTTAAAACCATATAATATATGGTACATGTTTATCCAATTGTCACGACTCCCCAAACCATGAGAATAAGAAAAAATTGGAGGTTGCACATGCCAAGGCCACTTGGGCCTAATTTGAGGTGTCGTGTGGCACCATGTGATTGGGCCATGTGGCAGGATCTCATTGGTCCACATGATATGCCACTTCTATCACCTACCATCCATGTGTTAACTTGTGTTGTTGCCACATCACCTGCATGTGGGTCTACCTGGTTTGCTGACTGGGATGCCACATTAGCTATATGGGCCCCACTAGGAATGTTGAATTTGTTTTGATGTGTCATTTGTAAGTCCTTCCTTGCAGTAGAATGTTGACTTTGACTTTGAATTTTGCCTAGTTTGACCAAACCTTTTGCATATGAACTCAGATTGGGGCATTATTTGCACCATTGAAACTATTACAACAAGATCTTAAATTTGATCCTAGTTTCATTGCAATCCAAAGAATTTATTTTTTCAACTTCTCTAGAGCCACTTGGGTCATTCATCCCTACAGAGGAGCTTTTGATCCTCCAAAATCATAAACACAATCTGCAATCTGATGTAATCCCTCGTCTACACAAATAGTTCCATATCAGGACCTATTTCCTTCTCCTTTACCTTTTTCCTTCGAAGCCATAAGTGATGAATCGATACCTACATCTTATGCAAACTTGTAGTATATCTTGCAAAATACATGTTATTTTTACATGACCAAACATGACCCAAGTAATCTCCATACTTGCCAAGAGTTTATATCACACTCATTGGTGAAGTTTATGTCCTAATAATAATAGAAACCATGCCCAAGCTATCAATGAAAAAGGCCAAAGACATCATCATGTTGCATTTATAAGTGATGGAAAACACTTCATCACTTTTACAAAAATTTCACAACATGTGATTCTCAAAATGTGGTCGTTCTCAACTACTTAAAAATTCTATGCATTTCTTACCCAGCCAAGTTGATTGGTTCTCTTCTTATAGTTGGCTTTCATGTTGATTTTCTTCATTGACAGGTTCATTTTTAGGTTATTTCTATTCCCCCTTGATGCTTCTCTAGATGGAGCTCCCAACATGTAGCTCTCTAATGCCCATGCTTGTTACATTGGCTACAAAAATTGTTCTTCCTGCAGACTTGTTTGAACTTCTTCCTACCTTGATGTGGAAAAGGGTTTACATGTCTTCTCGTTTTCCATTACGGGAATTTTGAGGTCTAAAATGGGGCCCCTAAAAAATGTACAACCAAAAAAAAATTTATAAGAACCAAAGGGATTCAAGATGATGATGTCAACCATGGGGGATGATTCACCATTTTTGGAGTAAAGAAGTGAATATATTAAAAAATAATAAAATAATAAAACTATTTTTTCAACTTGTATTTTAAACTTGTCTCCCTAAGGTTTTACTCAAATTTTGAGCCAGAGTAATCATTGGATGTAAAGTTTAATTTTTCACCCAAGTAGTACCCATGTTGCATACTTTTGATGGACCCTACTCTACAAAAAATGAAAAATACATAAAAAGACGTGATTGCAATAACATTTTTCATGTAGCAAGGTCCATCGAAGTATGCAACATGGGTACTCCTTGGAGATACAATCAAATTTTTCATCGAACGAGTCTTTTCGCTTGAGTTTGAGTAAACCCATAAGGAGATAAGTTGAAAATACGAGTTGAAAAAATAGTTTTTTCTTTTCCCCTCTAAAATTTGATGATGTAATCTAATATTCTTTTATTATTTCCACTATTATTTTATAATTTCCTTACAAGGCCCATTTTAGACCTCAAAATTCCCCTAATGATTGTTGCCATTCTCTTACAACACTCGACAATGACATGCTTATACAAGCCAAAAAAAACTACATGGTTTTCTATGCCACAAGTTTTGTTCACTATTACCAATTTTATTGTAATGCAAATGAACTTTAGAACTCTAAGACTTTTTAAACCTTACTTTAGCCCTCTATTTGTACTGTTCATTTACATTTTGAAATTACCTTCGATCACAATCACTAGAGGATGGCGATGTACTCTCAACATCCTTCATTGTCTGAGAGTTGTCACCTAAAGATTCTCCTACCTCTTCCCTTCTGACGTATCCCAATCCTGCATGTCGTGGTAATTCCATCACTTGGATGAGAATCACAATGCCATTCCGATTAGGTCCTAGTCCCTTACCTTCATATCCCATCTTCTTCATTAATATTGAACCAATTCCTATAGTGTGATTTTCAAAAGCACCAAAATCATTATCATCATGTGAAAATGAAATTGAAGAATTACCAACATTGTTTAACTTTGAAGAAAATGGCTTCTCTAAGCCCTCATTGCATTTCAACCTTTCCAAGGCCTCTTCTGTGGCTTGTAATTGATTCTACAATCTCTGCATCTCCTCTTTTGCTTCTTGTAGAAGTCTCCTCAATTCAACATTCTCTCCTTGAATTCTTTCATTGATCTCTTCATTTGAATGATGAGAAGAATATGAGGAAGTTCTTGGAATTATGATACAGGTGTTGTCCTTGATGGAAACTCACTCAAATGACAGTTCACCATGCAATATGTCTACAAAAAAGGACTATAGATCAGACTCCAATGAATGAAGAAAGAGAGGTATATGCTAGTTCAATTTGTCTAAGGCACGTATAAACATGGTTTAACAGAACAAAAGTAGCATATAATGTATAGATGCTCTTTCATAGGGGGAAAAGAGCGTACATTTTGGAAAACCAATCTTTTCATCCAAGGTATTTGATCCAAGGTATTTTGGTCCAACGTATTTGGTCTAAGGCATTTGGTCCAAGGTATTGACGCTAGGTATTGGGTCCAAGGTATTGGTCCTCAGTGGTTTTGGTCCAAGGTATTGTGAAAGGCCTAATAGTATATAAGTAGGAGAATATCATTAGGCTAGAGTGTGCAAGTATTGAATATCTTCTAAAGTGTTAGATCATATATGTAGGTTATGAGGTTCTACTGCGTTGCTTGGTTTGATCTAAGGACGCACTCATGTGGTTGATGATGGTTGATGGATAAAGATCATAAATTCTAAATGTATTATCATTATGTGGTTTGATCATGGACAATCTAGATCTGAATATTGATGCATTTTTTATTCCGTAAACGATATGATCTAGGTATGACTGAAGTCTGTAATATCTGTGCAGTTTTAAGTTATCATTTGTAGATATGTACATTGTTTTTCTTTGATAAAAGCGTGTATACACATCTGTTCAACACATCAAGGTAACGTATACCTTATGAACAATGATGTTTGAAGTTACAATTGGTTTTGGTTGTTGAGGCAGAGTTTTGGGTTTTCTTTATGTTTAGCGACTACATTCTGGTGACAATGTTTAGATTGATTGACTGTGATTTTATCTAGTGATGATGGATGAGATCTAATGATGGATCATGATTATAATGTCTAATAATTATGTGATCTAATGGGCTAGATCTGATTGCTAACACATGTTTTATCCTTTATATTTGATGAGCTAGGTATGTCTGAAGTCGGGAAGTGCAATGAGGTTATAAGTAAGTATTTGTTGCTCTATACACTAGTTCGCTTTGATGAAGTTCTGTATACACTCTGGTTTGGTTGTTCCAAGTTGAGTATATACTCTGATGCGTGATTTTTGAGGTTACAGTAGGTTCTGGATGATGATGTATGGTTCTGGGTTCAGCTTAGTGTTCTGGTGTCAGTGATCTGATTGTTTCGATTAACTAAATATTGGTTGATACAGTTTAAGTTTAAAAGGCTTTGATGGGTCCAGTATGAAAATTTGATGAAACATGGCCTTTAGCTTGTGGTGTTGTGATGCAGGAGTATCCAGTCGAAAAATTCATGAAACGTGGTCCCTGGTGGAAGAGTGGAGTTTTCTATAGGCTGGTACCTACATGCTAGTAAACATATTGGCTAGTACAAGAGCTAGGGGGTTGTAGCTCTCTTTCAGTAGAGGATACAAAAGGAAAGAAGGTTGTAACCTTCTATAGGTAGAAGCCTGCATATTTGTATGAGTCTGCACAAATACAAGATTGTAAACAGTTTTTCTTATTATTAAAAGAAGACAGAGATGACAACAGTAGGTGGTTTTTACCCACATTGGGTTTCCACCTTAAATCTTGGTGTTCATGTATGTTTCTTAGGTGTGATTCTTTATTCTACTTTTACTGCACTGTCTAATAAATCTCTGATATTCTAGTTTAAGCTCAACACATGATAAAATGTCTAAATCACAAGTTCTCTACATATACATTGGTTTCTTTAAGCACAGTCACATTTACATGATAGTTCAATTCACTGAACTAGCGTATATAAATCCATTTGGGAAATAAAATTATTGATATGATAATACTGATTCACCCCGCTCTCAGTATTATTCCAAATATTGGTATCAGGGTACGTCCTTCAAAAGAAGCTTGATCGCTTGAAGGGAGATCAATCAACATGAATAATCAAGAAAGCATGGGATCCATTAGACTGCTAATCTTTGATGGAAGTAACTTTGTCTGTTTGAAAAGAAGAACCACACCCTATCTACAATCACTCGGAATGGATTTCTAGAAAATTGTGGAAGGAGGATATACATTCCCAAGAACAATTCCTATAGATACAGCATGTAAAAAGAAATATGAAACTAATGCCAAAGTTTTCAATACTTTATTGGGAAGTCTATCACAATCAAAGTTTGTCAAAGTCATGCAGCTCAAATCAACCAAAGAAATATGGGACAAAATCATTATGAGCTATGAAGGAGACTCTCAGGTAAAACGTGCTAATATTCAAACGCTTAGAATTTAGTACGAAACTCTTAAGATGCATAGTGATAAAAGAATAGCTAGTTACTTCCTATGTATAGATGAGGTTGTCAATTGTATGAAGAATTTGCATGAATAAATGAAGGAAGTTAGCTTAGTTGAGAATGTTTTGAGATCCTTGTCTGCTAAATTTGAATCAATTGTCTGTCATAGAAGAAAAACATGATCTGTAGAATATCACTATGACGCAGCTTCACAAAATCTTAACTGCCTTTCAGATGAGAGAAGGAGGACCATCAAATATGAGAGAAGCCACATTCAAAGCTACAGAAAAATTAAAGGAAGAACACAATGAATCGGGACATATTTCAGAAGAAGAAGATGAGGTAAACTTTGTCAAAAAGCTTCAACGGGGTTCTGGAAGGTTTAGAGGTAAGTTACCCTTCAAATGATTTTCTTGTGGCAGAGTCGGTCATTATGCTACCAGATGTCCTAATAAAGATAAATTTGAAAAAGGAAAGGAATATGCAAAAGGAAATAGAAAACAAGTTGTGAATAAAAGAAGTTATTATACTCATGAAGATAGCAATTGTTTATCTAATAGTGATGAAGATTAAATTGGACAAGATTACAGACTTCTCATGGCTTATGACAATGATAATTTTTAGGATGCTTTAGAAGAAGAAGAGCTTCATGAAGAAATATCTAAACTCAAAATATGTTTAGAATAAAAGAATATGATTATAGATATGTTGACATACCAACTTGCTGAAAAAAAAACACAATGAAAAAATTGAATGTGAAATTGTGGGTCTAAGAAAGGATCTTGAGAAAATAAAATCTCTCAATCTTAGATTTGCTAAACGATCAGAAACTTTAAATGAAATTATCAATGTTCAACATTCTCCTCTGATAAAGACATGTCTTGGATATACTGAGGAAGCATCTCAATCACCGAAGCCGTCAATCTCCATCAAAAGCTAGCTTGATGCAACAAAGACCAGTGAACAGTATGACAATCGTTAGCAAAAGCATAAAGCAGATCACCAGGTAAATCAGACTCAATTTACTCGAAGGATGAATAGAAGCAACAACCAACTTCAGGTAATCATACTCAATTTGCTCCAAAGATGAATATTAATAGAAACTACAATCAGTAGGTCAATGTATTCAATAAATGCAGGAACTTCTTTAATGGGAAATGTTTTTCATGTCATAATTTTGGACACAAATATGTTCAATGTGTTGCTTACAAAACCATCATGAATAGAGAAGCACGAAATCAAAGGAATGTAATAGGGATAAAAAAAAGTTCCTAACATAACTTTTCTCTTCTTGAAAATGAAATAGAATGCTCAGTCTGTAACAACTTTGCTCACGAAGAATTTGAATGCAGGAGAAAATTTTGGCAAACATCTCAAAAGGAGAAAACTCCATTAAATCCCAAGATATAGAGAAGGAAAGAATCTCAAACAGAAAGATGTGGTATAGCCTTGTATGCTGAAGGACAAGAAAATTAGTGGTATATCGATAGTGGATGCTAAAAACACATGACAGGTGACAAAGAAAAACATCACCCATATAATGCCTTACAAAAGGAAAAGAATGTCTCATTTAGAAATGACACTCCTACTGTCATAAAAGGTAAAGACTCTATTTTCTTGAAAGAAAAGATTAAAGCTAGAAATGTTATGTATTTAGATGGTTTAAAGCATAACCTGTTGAGTTTCAGTCAAATGAGTGATCAAGGAAATGAAGTAGTGTTTCGATCAAATGGATGTGTTGTTTGTGAGCATGATAGAGGAGAGACTGTGATAAAAGGTGCAAGAACTCCAAACAACTTATACATACTCGAGGGTGGACAACAACAGTGCTATCTAAGAAAAAATGATGAAAACTGGCTCTGGCATAGAAGATTGGGATATCTAAGCTTTTCTAAAATAATAAAAGCATGCAGATTCAAGGATGTTCATGATCTTCCAAATATTAGCATCTCAGAAAAGACAATATGAAAAGCATGTAAAATTAGCAAGCAAACTAGAGTTCACTTCATGGAAAAAGAAGGGTCAGCTAGTAAGCCTCTTGAACTTGTCCATACTGAATTATGTGGGCCATCAAGGAAAAAGTCACCTCGTGGAGAAGAATACTTTATTTTGTTCATTGATGATTTTTCGAGAATGTGTTGGATAGGTCTTCTAAAGCATAAATATGAAGCTTTTGAAAAGTTCCAAGCCTTTAAAGCTTTGTTTGAAAATGAATCAGATCGAAAAATCAAATGCCTCAGATCTGATTGAGGAGGGGAATTTACCTCGAATGAATTTTTTTACTTTTGTGAACAACATGGAATAAAAAGGCAATTCTCCACCGTAAGGACTCCCCAGCAAAATGGTGTGATAGAAAGAATGAAAAAATAGTTCAACAAATGGCTCGAGCTATATTAGATGAATCTGGAACTCTTGTAACCTTTTGGGGTGAAGCTGCATTTGCTGCCGTAACTATTCTCGACCAAGAAAATGTTCAGGTAAACAACACTCAAACTACACATGGACTTTGGTATGGTAAGAGTCCTACTGTAAAATACTTTAAACTTTTTGGAAGGAAATGTTAAATCAAAAGGACTGATGAAAAACTTGTTAAGTTTGAACAGAGAGAAGGTGAAGGTATTATTCTTGGTTATTCTTCTAGACGTAAAGGATATAATGTTATAATAAAAGACTTGGAAAAATTATTGAAAGCATTGATGTTGTAATTGATGAAGCTTGCAAAATTCCAAAACAAATAGAATCAATGGAAGATTATGAGAATGAAGAAGAAGGGGATTACTTTCCCACATCAAATCAAAATCATATTGAAGAAGAAACCAATGAAGCACCAGAAGAGGAAGTAATGGTAGAAAATACTTCGTCCAGGTATGTTTAGAAAAATCATCCAGAAGCTCAAATTCTAGAGGAAAAAGAGGCAGGTGTACAGACAAGAAGAAGTGTTACAAGGACGTCAAGCTATCTAGCATTATTATCCTCCACTGAACCTCAAAATGTAAAAGAAGCATGCAAAGATGAATGTTGGGTCAAGGCCATGGATGAAGAACTTGAGAAAATTGAAAAAAATGATACTTGGGAATTAGTTCCTAGACCTCATGATAAAAATATTATAGGAACTAAATGGATATTCAAAAGAAAGTTAAATGAAAATGGAGAAGTCATTAGAAACAAGGCCAGACTTGTTTGTAAAGGGTATGCTCAACAAGAAGGTATAGATTTTGAAGAAAATTTTGTACCTATTACCAAACGTGAAGCTGTAAGGGTGTTTCTTGCTCTTTCTAGCTTTCAGAAATTCAAAGTATACCAAATGGATGTAAAATCAGCCTTCCTAAATGGAGATTTAGAAGAAGAAGTTTATGTTCAACAACCAAAAGGATTCATTCTTGGAAATGATGCAAAACTTGTATGCAGACTCAAAAAGGTCCTCTATGGTCTAAAACAAGCTCTAAGGGCCTGGTATTACTGACTTGACAAATATCTACACCAACAAGGTTTTACAAAAGGTTTAGCAGATACGAATCTATATACAAATATTGAAACTGATAAATTGCTAATTATTATTGTTTATGTTGATGATATCATTTTTGGTAGCAATGAAGAATCCATGAGTCAGAATTGTTCTTCAGTAATGCAGTAAGAATTTGAAATGTCCTTGCTTGGTGAACTTACCTATTTTTTTGGTCTACAAGTTCACCAAAATAAAGATGGTATCTTTCTTTCACAAACCAAATATCTCAAACATATCTTGAAAAGGTATGGAATGGAAGATTCTAAACCTGTATGTACCCTAATGGTAACATGATGCAATCTCAGCTCAAATGATGAATTAGCAGTAGTACATCAACCAACTTATAGATCCATGATTGACAGTCTTCTTGATCTAATAGGTACTTGATCTAACATTATGCATGTAGTAGGAATAGTTGGAAGATTCCAAGAAAATCCAAAGGAATCCCACCTTCAGGTAGTCAAAAGAATTTTCAAATATCTTCAAGCAACTCAGGACTTTGGTTTATGGTATCGTAGAGATGCAGATCTTACTCTTCATGAATATACAGGTGATGATTAGGAAAGAAGTGTTGATAACAAAAAAAGCACTAGTGGTGGTGCATTCTATATGGGTTCTAGGTTAGTGTCTTGGTTCAGCAACAAACAAAGTTCAATTGCTTTATCCACAGCTGAAGCAGAATATGTGGCTATTGCATCTTGTTGCACACAACTATTTTGGATGATGCAAACCATGCAAGACATTCAGATCTCATATACTCCACCCATCTCCATTCTATGTGATAATACAAGTGCCATTAGCATTTCAAAGAATCCAGCCATACACTCCAAGACCAAGCACATACCCATCAAATACCATTTTCTATGTGAAAAAGTGCTTGAACAAAATGTCAAATTGGAGTATGTTCCCTGTAAAGAATAAGTTGTTGATATATTCACTAAACCACTACCTAGAGAAACATTTGAATATCTCAAAAAAAAGTTGGGAGTAGTTGCTACATCATCCTGCTATTAAATCTAATTTTTCAAAGAAGGGTTTTTTTATGTGTGTTTCATGAATTCTAGCCACGTACACATGCAAGTTTCTATGGGTCAAGGAGTGTATATGTTTTTCAAACAAGAAAAATAGTGTGGCAAGATCTGATATGGGTTATTTGTCATAGGTTTAGGGGCAGAATTAGCCTTCACTCGCATTTTGCATTGTTGACATTATGGTTGGTAAGTCTAGCTATGGCTTCACATATTTATACTCTTTATTACTTAAGTCATGTAAAAGTCGTGGGTGTGGTATGTCTTCTCATACATTTGAATGGGTCCTATTGGACTAGTGATGTAATTTATATCCCAACTTTGCATGGGATGGATGATGTAATTATATTTCTGCCATGTATAAACAATTGGTATATCCCCACTTGGTTGGGATATGGACGTATGTATGCGTCATTGGTGATAGGAAGGTCATACTCACATAATTGAGTTATAGAGTCATGTTATTCTTTTGGAGAGTATTTTTTTAGACTTTTCTTGTCCTCAGGGGTAGCGTGGGAGCTCAATCAGAGAATTCAACATGTACTTAAGGGGAGCATGAATAGCATAGGGGAGAGAATATCTTGGTCCACCCTTTGCCCTTGATGTCAAAGGGGGAGATTTTCTTGGTTTTTTTGTTGCCATCAAGTCCAAAGGGGGAGATTGTTGGCATTATGATATAGGTGTTGTCCTTGATGACAACTCACTCAGATGAAAGTTTGCAATGCAGCAAGTCAACAACAAAGGATTATAGATCACACTCCAAAGAATGAAGAAAGAGAGGTATACGCTGGTTCACTTTGTCCAACCTGCATACACACGTGGTTTAACATAACAAAAGTAGCGTAGAATGTATGCACACACTTTCACAGGAGGAAAAGCATGTACATGTTGGAAAACCATGTTTTTGGTCCAAGGTATTTCATCCAAGGTATTTTGGTCCAAGGTAGTTGGTCCGAGCCATTTGGTCAAAGGTATTGACCCTAGGTATTGGGTCCAAGGAATTGATCCTGAGTGGTTTTGGTCCAAGGTATTGAGAAAGGCGTAAGAGCATATAAGGAGGAGAAGATCATTAGGCCAGAGTGTGCAAGTATTGGATATCCTTTGAAGTATTAGATAATATATGTAGGTTATGAGCTTATGATGCGTTGCATGATCTGATCTAAGGATACACCCATGAGGTTGATGATGGTTGATGGATCGACATCATAAAGTCTAAATGTATTATCATTATGTGGTTTGATGATGGACAGTCTAGATCTAAATACTGACACATGTTCTATTCTGTAAATGGTATGATCTGGGTATGACTGAAGTCTAAAATATCTATGATGTTTTAAGTTAGCATTTGCAGATATGAACGTTGTTTCACTTTGATAAAACTATGTATACATGGTGGTTCGACACATAAATGTAGCATATACCTTATGAACTATGATGTTTGAAGTTACAGTTCGTTCTGGTTGTTGATGTAGAGTTCTAGGTTTTTCTTTATGTTCTAGTGACTGCATTTTGGTGACAGTGTTCAGATTGATTGATTGTGATTTGATTCAATGATGATGGATGAGATCTAGTGATCGATCAGGATCATAATGACTAATCATTATGTGATCTGTTTGGCTAGATCTGATTGCTAACACATGTTTTATCCTTTATATTTGCTGCTCTGGGTATGTCTGAAGTTACGAAGTGCAACGAAGTTATAAGTAAGTATTTGCAAATCTATATGCTGGTTCGCTTTGATGAAGTTGCGTATACACACTGGTTCAATTGTTCCAAGTTGTGTATACACTCTGATGCATGGTTTTTGATGTTACATATGGTTCTGGATGATGATGAAGGGTTCTGGGTTCAACACAGTGTTCTGGTGTCAGTGATCTGATTATTCAGATTAACTGAATATTGGTTGATGCAGTTTAAGTTTAAAAGGCTTTGATGGGTCCAGTATGAGAATTTGATGAAACATGGCCTTCCGCTTGTGGTATTATGATCCAGGAGTATACAGTCTAAAAATTCATGAAACGTGGTCCCTGGTGGAAGAGTGGAGTTTTCTGTAGGCTGGAACCTACGTACTAGTAAACATATTGGCCAGTACAAGAGCTAGGGGGTTGTAGTTCCCTTCCAGTAGAAGTTGGAAAATGAGAGAGGGTTGTAACCTTCTACAGGTAGAAGCCTGTGTACTGGTATGAGTCTGCACCAGTACAAGATTGTAAACAGATTTTCCTATTATTAAAAGAAGACAGAGATGACAACAGCAGGTGGTTTTTACACACATTGGGTTTCCACCTTAAATCTTGGTGTTCATGTGTGTTTCTTATGTGTGATGCTTTATTTTTCTTTTACTGCACTATCTAATAAATCTCTGATATACTGATTTAAGCTCAACACATGATAAACTGTCTAAATCACAAGTTCTCTGCATATACACTGGTTTCTTTAAGCACAGTCACGTGTACACACTAGTTCACTTCATTAATGTAGCGTATATAAATCTATTTGGGAAATAAAATTATTGATATGATAATACTGATTCACCCCCCTCTTAGTATTATTTCCAACATAAGTATATTCACTCGAATATGGGGATGGAGCATTGTCCAATTCTCTCTCTTTCTCCTATTCCTATTTTTCCATTTTCTCCTCATAAGTTGCATACACTATCACTACCATTCTTTCCATCTTGTAGAAGGCCTTGTAGGAATCTTTGTGATTGTCCATTCTTTTGTTTTTGCATGATCAATCTATGGTTATCATTCACACTCACAATTCGCATCAACAAGAAGACCGATATGATACTACATGATATGATAATTGTTCATGAATGATGCAAACAAAAATCCCCATTATACATGACCTTTTATTGACACTTATTTTCATGTTAAATCCCAAGCAATTTTAATTATTAAACAGCTCTTCAAAGAACCATCAACTTGAAAACAAGAAGAAATAATCATCAACAACCATAAACACACAATATGGTAACAGGGTTCACCCACTGTGGACTATGTCTACGAGCCCAGTGCCAGGAGTGGGGAGGTCACTTGATTAGTTGTTGTAAGAAGATGATGAGTACATCATTGTATCATTTTTTCAATACAAGGACAAACCACTTTTACCAGAGTGGCATGTATCTCCATGAGACATTCTTCTATAAGAAATCTCACTCATAAAAAATCTCTCCTATAGCATGATAGAATAGTAATCCCTCACATAGAATGGAATACAAATATCCTCTCACAATGTGGCATGCATGGATCTCAGAATCAAATGATCATCTCAGAAAAATCTAATGAATGCATGGCAATAATGCACCTTATATCTCCAAGTCTGGGGATGACCTAAAAATTGGCTACTTGTATGAAGAAGTGACATGTGTCATTGCGTTCCCTGGAAAAAATGTGAAATATGAGTATAAAATCGACCCCTTTCCATCTTAGTCAATTATTGTCTCCCTAGGAATCTTAACATAGGTGAAAACATGGCTGCTCGGATGAAGAAATGGATTCCATGGTTGAATCCTTAGCAAAAAAGTAGTTCAAATGAGTATAAACTCAACATATTTATAACACAATCAAAATTATACCCTGAGGGGATCTTAAACATTCCTCATATAGAATATTATTTGAAATATTCTCTAACATATGCTTTAACAATATTCCTAGAACCTTCTTGAGGTTCATGTCTTCATTGACCTGCATGTGCCCTCATCTATCATGTACTAGCCATCGTTCCCTTTGAACCATTTTATTACAAAGTATGAGAGTGAATATGAAAAATTGTGTGGTTGGTATAATGGTTGGCATAGTTATATTAAGTTACTTGATGTTAGGAAGGTTCTAAGTTCAAAACCCATGTACTCCCAATTTTGCTTTAATATGGTTTTAAAGCCCAATTTTGGTTTTAATATAGTTTTCAAACCATATAATATATGGTAAACGTATGTCCAATTGTAATGAATCCCCAAACCATGAGAATAAGACAGAAATGGAGATTGCACCATGCCAAGGCCACTTGGGCCTAATTTGAGGTGCCATGTGGCAGACTCTCATTGGTCCACTTCTATCACCTACTTTCCATGTGTTGACTTGTGGTGCTACCACATCACCTGCTTGTGGGTCTACTTCGTTTTCTCACTGGGCTTCCACATTAGCTCTACGGGTTCCACTAGGCCTACTAAGTTTGTTTCCATGTGTCATCTGTATGGGCTAGCATGTAGTAGAATGTTGATTTTGACTTTGATTTTTTCCTAATTTGACCAAAACTATGCATGGCCATAAATTTTTCATACGAACTTGGATTGAGTTTCCATTTGCATTGCTGGAAAGCTTGTGGAGAGATATTAGATTTGATCCTAGTTTCATTTCAATCCAAGGAATTTTATTTTAGAGATTTTCTAGAACCGCCTGGATCAATTTTACTTACGAAGGAAGATGCAATCAAGTATGCTTGTACCATTTTAAATTTTTGGCTCATGTTTCTAAGCAAGTCTGAATGAATACTCCTTACTTTTTGTTGAAGTGTCTAAGTAAAATTTCAGCTAGAGTTAGGGAAAAACCTAAAATTGCCCCTCACAGTATTTTCCTTAAAGGTCTTACCAAACTTCTAGTTGTTAGTCATATTGGGAAGGTGGAAAGAAAATGGGAGAATTTCTTGATTTGGGGAGGGTTTGTTAAAGAAGGCACTGCCAAAACTAAATACAACAAGGGTAAGAAACAAAAAAAGCAAACCCTAATGCAAACTTCTAAAGTACCACAGAGTAGTTCCTCTATGATAACTTAGCATATGATGAAAAATTCATTAAATAAAAAAGAAAAGTAAATGACATGCCAAGAAAGAAACATCATAGGCCTTTCAATCATATATTTTCAAAACCCCGGAGGTTTAGGAGGATGCCCTAGAAGTTATGAAGGAAATTTTTTTTAGAAAAATATGAGGATGATGATCATGTGCCATTATTAGTTTTAATTAAGAAAAATAATGTGATAAAAGAAAACCATAAATTTCCAAAAGCCAAGAAAAGTCATTAAAATCTGTGAGGCTGGAGAAGAAATAAACTGAAAAAAAAATTGAAAAGTATGCGACAAAAAGCCTCATACAAGGAATTTTAACAAGATGATATTGAGTGAAAGGCTTAGGTTAAATCCTAATCTTGAAGACCAAGTTATTAATGTGGATGAGGATATATCTGAAGATGTGGATAAGGCACATAATAGTGGAAATAAAGGTGTCAAGCATAGAAAAAGGTAAAAAAGGTATTTTCCAAGAGAGAGTTGCAGAAGTCCTAATTGCTAGAGCTAAGAGTAGTAATAATACAAAAGAAGTTAAACCTAGAAACATTGACCTCTTAACAAATGTGATAAAGGATTTAAAATAAAAAAAAAAATGTAGCAGTGCTTCCAAATGAAATGGCAACGCATAAAAATGCATTTTGTCGACACTCTGTTTGGCAACACATGACCTAGATATTTTGGCACTGTTAAAATATATTTGTTTTGCAGTATTTTCCCTACATATCAGTCATGTTGATGGAAAAATATATGGTTTTAAGAGATAAGATGACTTATATATTTTCTAAGGAGATATGTCAAAGGTCACAACTGGTGGTTTCCCATTCATATTTTGCTCGAGATTTTGATTGATATTTTCTTCTAGATTTTGTTCCATATTTTTATTTTTTTAATTTCGTTCCATGATATCAGCTAGCAATTTTGAATATATAAACCAGTTCTATATGCACCCTTCCAACGTTGATATACATACATGTCCAGATTCAAAATTGAAGTGTATGAGAAGCTTGTGATTTTGTTTCAATTATCTGATTAGATTAGATCAAGATTAGATATATGTAGAATTTAATTTTTTTTAAATTGAATTGTCCTTGATATTTGGATCTAAATATTATGTATGTTTTCTATAAAATTTATGAATAAAGGGGAACAAAGGTTTGGTTTTGTTTTGGGAGAAAAGAGACTTGTCTTCTGTATCTGTTTTTGAGTTTAATAAGAATTCGAAGACATAAGTATTTGAAACTTTCAAATAAGAGATTCTTTTGGTGATTTTTATTAGTTTGTTTCTTAGTGATGTCTATTCCTCCTGTTAATGCCATGGATGTTTAACTCTTCATATTTGAATGATATTTGTATAAGTTTATAGAATTTGTTATTGAGATGCTTTGTTGTTTATGATATTTGAATATTATCACCATTTATTCTAAAGTTACACATAATTGATCTTGATGCTCTATTGTAATGGTTTGTTTCCCTTTTAAAGTTTCCAGCTTGATAATTAGAAGGTCTACATAAACATTTTTTATCACTCCCCTGAGTTATGTTTGTTATACCCACTAGATATGGAAATATTATTTGGAATTAATTTGTGATTCCATGCCTAATGGTTCTTTCCCTTGTTTTTCAACCAAACATATTAGCTTTGTTATAGAAGATCTAACCATGATGTATAAATGACCTTTATTATGGTGACATTAAGTAATTGAGTTTTAGAGAGATCCCTCTCTGGATTGGTAGGGCCAACTCCCAATCTAAAAGATTGGTTTGAGGTTATACTAGTAATTTTTTGGTACAACCAAGGAAATTACGAAGTCATAACACATAATATAAAATTATAAATGATTTCAATGCTTGCAATATTTATATTTTGGCATTTATTTAATGATAAGAATGAAAATGAGGTTGTTCTAATGTTTTCCAATGGAAAAATCACAACTTTTTATTATGATAGTCAAAAGTTACATGTGAACATGCCATGAAGCTTTCAACCTGTTAGTAAAAATTGCGGTACTCAATAAACTAGGCTCTAAATAGACAAGCACAACAACTTATTATTCGGTCTCTTTCTCTTTTTTAGGTATTTCACAAGGATTCCTTGATCTTTCCCTTCAGCTATTATGTGCTTTGTTTACCTTCCTCCTAACCAAGTGATATGCCTACACATCTCCAAGGGGGGTGAAGCATCAAATGCAATAATAAAGAAACGTTAAATTGATATTTATAGTTATTATTAGTACAAGAGTTTTATTAATAAAAAGAGTAGTAGAGTGTTCTTTACTTGCTTTGATATTGGAGGGACACAAAATACTTTAAAATATGCCATATGTTCCTCCTATCCTTTGGCCTCATCTTGTACATGCTCTGGAATAGAAACAAGAAAGGTTGTAATTAATACACCATTCGAATTTAAATCTTTTTAAATATAATCCATATATTAATTTATTTATAACATTCGAAATAACTCTATTACCAAATTGAACAATTGTTTCGAGAGGCACTCCACCATCACTAGGCTCATGTGTTGTATCTACATTGCTTGCCTACTTTTCATAATAAAACACATTATTTTATGGAAAAAAATAATAACCAATATATTGTACATGTAATAATTTATAAATTATCTTGATTTTTGTTATTTTCTTGAGTGTTAGTTTGGATGTTGAAAGTTTGTTAAGACACCAAGATTGTCCTACGTTCAGACACAACATGATAGTCATGCTTGTAAGCGAGCTTGAAGTCTCCTTCTATAGCAAACTCATTGAATTGTGACCCTTGAAATTTTTCATGAGATCATGAATTTTTCTTCTTGTCTAATATTAAATTAAAAGTTTTAAGAATTTATAATTTGAATGCAAACTATTTCTTTTATACTTACAATTTTTGTGATTAGTTTTGGGTAACCACCCGGGCTAAGATGATGTTGCCCATGTTTAACTATTCTAGCCATCACGTCTTTGGATATATCTAGGATCCTATATGGACGATACCAAAACTTAATTAGATGTCACAGTGATGATAAAGCAGCATAATTACATTATTAAAAGTGTCTCACACCTTCCTGATCCAAGTGGTGTCTTCCCTTATTTCCGAAGTTCCTTCTCATTTGCTTTTGCCATGAGGTCTTTCCACTCCATTTATGGAATCACTTGAGGGAGCTCATATGACCTGGTCCTTTCCAAGTGACACCTATACTAGTCTTGTAGATGTTTTAAATGTAATCCTTCTTTAGGATAACTCTAGTGTTTTTGATGTTACCTTCACAAAACAGGTCAACCATCCTATTCATAAGTTCATCCCTCAACTTGGAATTTTGGGATTTCCAATTTCTGTGAATGGTGGGCCCAAATATCTCCAAGTTTAGGTCATACAAAAGCTTATAGAATACATTGTTTCCTGCAAAATGATATTATCATTAGCTTAAAATAATCATAGACTATACATTAATTTCAATTAGATTTCTACTTAATATTAAAAAAAATTGTTAAATACCTGGAAGTTTCTCTAATTTCATGGTGACACGGTCATCATCTATGAAAACTATAATTGCTAGTGCTCTCATGCTAGTAATATGTGAATATCCAGGAAATCTCACTTCAAATCGTGCCATGGTATTATGCTATGCATCCACAACATCATGTGTAGATCTTAGCATATGTTGTTGAGCGGGTGTGGATCCTAGCATGTGTGGTTCAAAAGGTGTACTAGTCTCAGTAGTCGATCCATCAATCATAGGAAGAGCATCGATGTTGCTACCAATATCGACCCCCATATTTGCGACATGAGGATCGTTATCCCTCAAAAACTCCTATAAAAAAAAGATTGTTTTATAAGGATGAGATAATTAAAACCATAAACAATTAAAATCATAAATAAATAAATGGGATAATTAAATGGGTTTCTCACCACATAGTGATGAATTTAGCCTATCACGATTTTGATTTGGCCTCTTATCTCTTCCATCTTCGGCTCAATCAAAATTAAATAACACAGTTTCTTGTTTAATTTCATTTCAAACTTATTTATTGTTTGGATCTGATCGGTGGAGAAAAAACATACTTCTTCGGCCACAATTATTCATCAGTATATTAATAAGAAAAACACTACTAACATATGTTTAATTTTATAAAGAAAATTCATGTTATATCTTGGGCACTTCTATCAAAGAAAGAAAAAAAAATTATATAGAAGTTTAGGGTTACCTCGGGTCTGAAATTGTAGTAAGTGCTACAGGTTGTCTTGGAAAGGACAAAAGCCTATAAGGCCCCTAAAGAGCATGCATCATATTGATCTAGTATGGCATCATTGATATAAGCATATGATAGTAGCATGTTTAAAAGCCTACTTTCTTGAGTTTCTTGAAATCATCTAGTCTTTTAAGAATAAAAATCTTGGGCACCATTTTGCATAAATATTCATCCTTACATTGTTTAATCTTATGTTAGAGGAATTAATTTTTCTAATATGAATATTTGTGATATTGTAAGATTCATCATCTTTGAAGGTTCCTGGAAGAGGCATTATGATAGGGTCAATATATATTCCATATTTTATAAAAACAATACTTTGAAAAGGAAGAAGGAATGCATTCGGTCAAGTTGCAAGCTCATTGTAGGATACAAATAATTTGATGATTGTGTGAAAGATTAAGAATGCATGTTAAAATCAACCCTTGGAATATAAGATTCATATAATCCTGTAAGGAAGGTTTTTCATATGCATAGTGAATCTTTCATTTAGTTATATGATGCCTAAAATCCATACTATTCATGAGCTACAAAACATGAGAGAAAGAGCCACAAATAAGTGTGAACTATACTATAAATGTAAACTATGACTAATCACAAATAAACACTATGCCAGTAATGGAAATTAGAGAATAAACACTTCAATAAAGCTCTGAGATGATCAAGAGGTCCCTAGGAGCTTGTATTTTACGATTGAGTCAATATGGATAAAACAAAGAAATAAATGACTTCACATAGATAAGTTCATTCATTCAAGTGGAATGGATACAATTCTTGGACACTGAATGATCATAGATATTTGAATACCATGTGAAATGGAGCACATAAAGGTACCATAAATGCAACATATAAACTAACCTTATATTTAATTCCTAGGGTATTTTACCATTACCATGGGAACCTTTCGTTAGCTGGTGGGATTATACACTTTTACTCTCTCTTTCCTATTAGCATTAAGGAACTAATCGATGTCCTACTTCTGGGAAAACTCCAATCAATTCTATGTCTATAGCTAGCCATAAAGTTTCCCCGACAACGCCCCTAGGAGCATGTGCTTATGCGAGATGCCTATTTTGAGGTTGTTTATTCACATCTCATTCATGATACCATAGGGGTGGTTCTAGTAATCCAATAAGAATTCATTAATTTAAAGGAATTACACATGATAACATTCTAAGACATATGTGGTCATCATATAAATCTCTATATTGCTTTACAACTTTCCAAGATTTTGTTTCAGCTTTGAGTTAACTCTGAATTTTTTATATAACATTGAAGAAGTATTTTGGAACCCCTCCATAAGTAATCTCAATCAATAATTCTTTTGGAACTCCTACATAAGTAAGAAACATGATCAAACATATTGAAAGGGATGTTGTGCATAGCTTATAGTTGGTTCCATAGATTTCCAAGGATATGATACTTCAGTAATGAACATAATTTTCATCTCTTTCAACTTTGATCGTCAACTCTAAAAAATGGATCATTTTACATGGTCATATTTTGTTAACAAGAAATGTTCCTTTGACTACATAGACATTATAGAAAAGATGACACTGAATGAGTAGGGGGCAGACCTCTGAAATCTTATTACTTAAATGTTTTCCTTCAAATACAATTTTGGGGCATTGTGAAGCCAAATTTTCATATATAAATCTAGTGCCATAAGTATGCATTGGAAGCTCTCCAATCAAGTCATAAAATTCCTTTTTATTCTCATCCAAACATGGTATATCCACCGCACAGATAAAATTTTCATCTGAGATATCACCTTCAAAGGCAATGGTTTCTTAAAAATCAAAGTAAACTGACCTATGTACTTTATCAAAATTGTAACAGTATGTCCATGCATAAACGGGCGTCATAACTCATGGATATATTTTCTAAAGAAAATGTTGTATTTTGTTCATGTACTTCTGCAAATGGTCTGGTGCAAGCAAAGTAACATTTGATTGATGATGACATGGGATTTTTCCCTTTTTCCTTGCCACCATCCTCAATTAAGTGTTATAGGGTGAGGGAAGGTCTAGTTCTTAATGTAGATGTGACAGGTGGTCTCGTTGGGTTTGTGCGATAAGAAATAGGGGAATCCATGAACTAGTGGAGCTTAGGATAATCGGGCGAGTGATGGCCACAGGCCTACCAAGATAACTAGTTGGTTATTTCTTTCCCATTTAGAGATATCTTACTTATGCTAGATAACAATAATTCTATCTATGTTCAATCTAAAGCAACGTTATTGCCTCTATTTCTTCAAATGAAGGTACCTATAGTTGTCCAAAGGAGAGATCTAGTACAACAAAGTAGTGGGTATAAGTTATGAATGGTTCCTGTCCTATGGATGAAGAAATATGGAGGTGTCAAAAGGGGTGATGGGTGTGAGAGGCTATTTATAATTCTAGCCTAGGTTAGTGAAACTAGGAATAGTTTTGGTTTGGTAAATAAGAAGTCACAGTAAATAAATGCACTAGATCTCACAGACGCAACATCTTTTTACCTTTTACAGAGACTTTCAAGCAATTTGAAGATTGTTGGAATAGACTCTATCTTATCAACATACAAAATATCATTCTCAACCATTTTTTTGGTAAATACCAACTAGACCAGTTGTTCTCCACTGCAAATTCCACATTTCTTGAACATAGCTTAAAGGAATTCCTACTAACCCTCTCGAGCTCCAAAATTCTAGCTGGAGAGAAGAAAGACATAGTGATGACAAGATACAGACCTGGGAAGGAAACCAACCAATGAATAAATCTAGAAAAGAGTGCCTCCACCAGATCCGAGCTTCCAGGAAATCCTTTTGGTCATACAATCACCATCGATTGAAACATTCCCTAAGAGAAGGGATGAATTTCAATACTAGATTGACTATTGGTTCATTTGCTAAAAATTGTGGGAGGATGTCTTTCCGATTTTTATGTATGACGAGAAATTGTGGGAGGAGAACGATAGTTTTCATGGATGAATAGAACCTATTTTTCACCACCTTCATCTTCTTGAAGAGTTTAACATCAAATCAAATCCTGCAATTTAAAGTCTTCAAATCCAAGCCATCAACTTGTTGCATTTTACTGTACCTCAGACTAAAAATAGATTAGAATGCAATGTTATGGTATCGATCTATGTTATTTTGTGTGAAACCACGAATGGTTAGAAGAATGAATAGTTCTGTATTTCCCAATAAAATTCCCCTGCTGAGAGAAGAAGCTAGGGAACCAGAGAGGCTAAATATTTATATGGGACCAAGTTGGAATATACGATTAATGAGTGGAAGAAATCCTTAAATGATGTCCATGTATATACGATAGCAAGAGGGAGCCTTCATTAACTAAAATATATGACCTTACCTTCACATTTTTCGGTGCCTCAATGCTATCACCTACCCATGCCTACTATGACCACCTACCCTCGTGTTGTTGAGTGTCATCATGCCTTGTTTGAATGCCCCTCCACGATTAATTTTTTTCTCGAAAATGGGTTTATGTTCGATCCAGGGTGTATAATGTTTGTTTGTTTTTTGAATCATGCTCTAATACCAAATTACTCATATAATTATTATATTATTACATTTTGATTTAAAATCCCACAGTTGTCATAGATCCAATGAGAGTTCCTTAACCATCAGATATTAGATGATAAAGGACCCCCCGTTGGATATCTGACGGTTAAGAAGTCTCGTCAGATATCCGAGGGTAAAGGAACTCCTATTAGACATGTGGTGAACATCGGGATTAAAAAAATTACATTTAAATTTTGACATATTTTCTGATTTTATTCATTTCGTCGAATGATGGTGTCATATTTTCCACTTGTTTGCATGAGTGTTTTATCATTATTATTAGTGAAAAATTGTTTTACAATTTATTACGAGGAAATGCAGGTCCTTTATTTTATTAATCCAACATTTCATGGTGGATTGCTAAAAGAAATGACCTACACATTTCCTCATACTAAGTTGTAAAATCACTTTTCACTAATAACAATAATAATAATAAACACCTTTTGATATAATAATAACAATCAAGTAGGAAGATGGCTAGGGTCTTTTCTTGAATAGATGCAATTGCCTATCGATTTCGTGGCACTAAAAAATTGGGAGACCCATTATTTCATTGTGAGACCAAACAAGTTTGATGTTACTTTGAAGCATTTATGGATAAAATATGGCCTCTATTAATTCTTGCAACTCGCAAAAATTGTAAAACTTCTCTTAACATGGAGTAGAGGAATGTTTGTTTCTAGATTACAAGGGTGTAGTGGAAGTTTTATTTCTACATCTATCGATATGAGGGGTTCCTCTAGATTATGTAGTCTGGATTAGATGAATATGTTTTGACAAAACTCACCCATAGTGAAAATATGTTTAATATTTTTGCAAATTAGGCATCAAATCATAATAATAATTCATATCTAGAAGAATACTCTCATATCCATTTAAAATCTCCACAAGATCTATTTTCTATACATCTGCATTTTCCTTTTTATGGGTGGTTCCTTTCAGATCTTGATGTTGTTAGGGATAGGGATTTTTTCAAATTTGAATGTAATTGAGGGAGAGAGATCTGTGTTCATATGAAAATAAAATTGTATATCAGGAAACAAGGAACTCAAGGGTGTTAAGAGGGGTTTTGACATCTAGCTTATTTCTCTCTAGTGGCACTTTTCATGCACTATATCTCACAAATTTTCAATTAGATATATTATTTTTCTTCTTTTTTTTTGTGTTCAAACCGCACAAGTGCTAGGGATGTGCATTTTGATTAGCAGTTAGATCGAGCTCCTTTAGTATATCGGAGTGCAGGAATTTTAACACTACAGACTCAAAGACTCTTACCCCAAAGTCAATGACCTAGATTAGATTTGGGGATGGACAGTGGAAATGATTCAAAATTTCAAATTTTTATTAGGGATTTTGATTGGAAGACTTATATTCATTGAATCTAGAGCTTAGATCTAGTAACAAACCTAAAGTACGTGATCCAAAAGAGTATGGATATCCCTGTTTTATTCCAAATCTTATAATGTGTTGGAAAGATTCTTAAAGATGACCATAGGTTGGAGTTTTATGGTGTTACCAAAGATTGAACAATAATTTTAAATATGAGGATGTGGGGAGGTTCCAAAATCCCAAATCAGAATAGAACCAAATCTTTCAAATACATGCTAAAAGGGAAGGTTGATACCACTGTAGACAAAAGAAGCCCAAAATGACAATACCGGGTCCTTACCTTGTTGAGAAGATGGAAAAAGCTCCATATTTGTCAGTAATAGTAGAAGTAAGTGGTATTTTTACGGTTCTCCAAGAAAGAGCTTTGATTTTCCATCCCAAGTCTGAAGATCTACATCAATGGATCTACCTTAAATGGACCAAAAATTGTGATATCCACCTATGTGCAAAGGGATTTTTGGTGGTTCCATTCAATAATAGGAAAGATATGGATTATATCATAAATGAAGTGTAATGGTTTTATGAAAGGCGTGTTTGTTCATCAACCCATGGTTTCCAACTTTTGATTCGATAAAAATGGTGGTTACAAAGATGTCGGTATGGGCAATGTTGTATAAACTCCCACTTACTTTTTGGCACCACCAAGTATTAGAAGGCATTGGAACTTCACTGGGAATATTTCTAACAATGGATTAGAAAAGAATGGACAAAGATATCTTTATCTTTTCTCGCATATGCGACAAGATAGAACTAAGAAAACGCATATTAGATTGCATCCATTTGATTCATCAGGATTTGAAGTGGACATAATGGATGCACTTTGAAAATACTACTTTCAAATGCAGGATCTTCCATCAGATGGGGATCTACAAAACTTATGCCCCCCAAGAGAAAAAAAAGGAAAAAGAAAAGATCGCAAAATCCAACGGGATGGAAATTTCTAGAGATACCTTCTTTATACGACGAAGGTAAATAAATGGATGGGAGTCTTTAATAACCAGAAGAAAATAATCAACACAGGTCATAAGTGGAGAAGGGAGAAGCAAGGCAAAGGGATCTAGATGAACAAGTGGAGAAAGAGACTAGTTAGTAGTAATCAAAACTCCAGGAAATCAACATGAGGAAATTGGAAGCAACCAAGGAACAATAGGAATCAAACAAACACATGCATCGAAGAGATTGGACATAGATAAGGAAGCGCATGCTAAATCAGAAGGAAAATAATTGGCAGCTATAATGGTCACTCCCTATCAAGGAGTCTAGCAAAAGGTGGAAGAAAAGAAAGGAAGAAAGGGGAAACTAACTAATTATTATCACTCTTAGTCAGAAAATTTCATGTAATTATCTTTTTCTCTTTTGGAGAATTGGCCGAAAGGATGATTTGAACAAATGCTCTATGGAATATGCGAAATGGATTTTTGTTCCTTAGTTTTCAGGTTCAATAAAATGACTACTTTTCGTCAAGGAAAAAACAACAACAACAATCCACCATGAAAAAGAGGTTAGCATCTCAATATGGAATTTAGGGTACATTTAAAAATATATTAATAATAAAAGAAATATTTCTCCAACTTGCTAGTACAACCAAATTTCAATGATTTTGTTTTTTAATGCCCCTCTCTCTGTATAATAACTACAATCCCTACTCACCTTCTAATTATAATTGTATTAATATTGAAAAGAGATATATAAGTTAGAAGTGCTTCCCTATAATTCTCCATCCATCTATCCACAATTAATCAATAATATATAATATATATATATATATTATATATAATATTAATAATTATATATATAATATATTATTATATATATATGATATATATATATATATAATTTTTGTATATTAACTAACAATCTCTTCATACAATATAATGGCTTACGACTTCATTGTTTTTTTGGTTTACTTTGGTGCTGTATAAAAGAAACAATGGAAGATGAAAAAATAATACATGTGAGCCTATGAAATGACTGTGTACTTAGTTATGCATAAATGGATCCACAAATAGTTTTTAAGAATATTAATTTAATTGAAAATAATTAATAGTTATACAAAAAAAAATGTATTTGGAAAAAATTTATAAAAGAAATTAGTGTGGATTATAAATAAAATATTTTAGTATGCATTTTTGGTGATTTTTTCTCTCTTTAGATGTATAACTAGTTAAACAGTAAAAGTTAAATGGCCACTAATGACAAAGAAGCATAAAATTCTGATAACATTATACATCTCACATTTCACATTTAAAATTTTTTTTTATGAAAATTAACTAAATTATAAATGTATTTAAAGCTATTACTGTTATTTGTTAGTTACGAAACAAATTAATATATGAGTTAAACATTTACACATTTAAAAAACATAATAGGATTCTTAACCATGGAGATTCTTAGCATGTAAATAAGCTTTCTTACCAATACCATAACTTACTAATACCACATGTCCACAAAACCATAACTCATGTTCATATGGAATTCTTTTTAATTTTAATCAATTTAATTAGAAGTGAAATAAGACCGTAACTACTTTTAATATGAATCTCAACTTACTACAAAAAAAAATATTCTAGAATAATCCATATAAGTGAAGAACATACCATCTACCTAATAATTATTCATAATTAAACTAAAATTATGCAAGCCCTATTCCAAAATGTCCACACCTATAGGCATAACAATTGGAAATAAAAAATTACTTATTATTGTATTGACATGTATTTGTTACAATCCAATATGAAAGAGATGTGTAATTCATTCCATGCTAAATGTGGATACGATGCTCTCCATTTAGATAGGAAAAATTATTTCAATGTAACTAAAATCTCTCTCTTTATCTTGATTCATTCTATATGCAATTTTTGGTGATGTTTAATTCCATCAATACTTAACATGGAATTGACACGTTAGACCCAAGGTTTTTGGTTTTCAATACTTATGTCCCAGATGTGGATCAAGTTATTGTTTTGGAAGATTTGGTTGATTATAAAGTTTAAGAAGACCCTCTCACACTAATTGGAGGATACTTAAGTCTAACATTCTATGAAAGAGGCTTATGGGATAAATTCCATGTTAGATCTTGAGAGTGGTTTCTTTAATTTAATATTTATAAATCATAAATTGGTGGATGTTGAACTTGTCAATCTAGTGCCAACGTGGAGGAACTTCCAAGTGAATGTGGTTATGATTTTAAAAAGGTTTGATAGATGTTTGCTTTCAAAAGAATTAATGAATGGTTCAATTATTTTGATGTTTTAGGTGTCATATAGAGGTTTGTATGATCATTTATTGATCTTGTTTCAATAGATTTTTGGAGGAAAAATTGGCCCCTTCTTCTTTAAAGTTCAAACATTCTCGGAGATATACACATATTCCTCATATGGAATATACATTGTTGTACATGTGAATATGTGTGTGTGTGTGTGTTGTGGGGGGGGGTGGTTCCTCTTGAGTCCATGATTTGTATAAAATGTGTGTATGAGAATGTTACTGCCAATTTTCAAACCACGGAGGTTTGTTAAGAAGAAATTAATTGCAATGTCAGAGTCAAGCAAGGGTATCTCTTATCCCCTATGCTTTTTGGCACATACATTTATTAGTTAGGAGAGTGTTTCAAAGAAATAGGTTGTAGTGGCCCTACTCTCATTGGCATAGTCATCACTTTTGTTTTTTATGATGATGATATTTTGGTTTCGAGATGGGTATGAGTGTTAATATTAACAAAATAAAAGTCATGATACTTAACTCCAAAACAATCACATATATACTTTTTTATATGATAACAAAATTTTGGAGGAAGTGTCTTGCTACAAATATCTTGGAATTGATATCCATCACAATCTCAATTAGAATTGTAGCAATAGGAAAATAATTAATTGAGGGTGGAAAACTTATTATAGAATAGAAAAAAATTGTACATCAACAAATCTTTCGATATGAAATAAGAAAAAATTCCCTTTTGAGGTACTCTATACTCTTGTTATTTGATATGTTTATGATGTTTTGGGATTCATTATCTTTAGAGTCATTGTGAAAGATAAAACACATTCAAACAAATTTATGACCTATACTCAAAACATTAAAGGAAATACTATCATATCCTTCTCATTGAAGAAGGTGTTTCTCCTATTGTGGGTATGTTTATGATCATGTATCTAATGTATAAGAAGAGATTAAACAAAATCAAAGATATAAATCTTCCCCAAATTTCTTCAAAATCTAACTAAAATAGCCTTTCAATTAAGAGAGGATGACACAAGGATGTTTGATCTTCACTATAATAATGGGAGATAGATAAAGAGATCTTGAAAAATAGGGATAGTATTACAAATATTATTACCTCAAAGTTTAAAGAGAATTTGTAGTGTGAAAAGGATTTGAAGGGAAAAAATGAAATTACGATATTATGAGGAGGTGATAAATCTAAACCTCAAAAATCAAAAGCATACCTTTCTCTTGACTAGTACAATGAAGAAAATAAATGTTGCTAAAATATGAACAAATTCTCATGAGCTCCATAGTATCAGGAATTGGTCAAGTCCCAATAATCGTTGGGATGAAATAGTCCCTTAGTTTTATGATACAATGTGGGTTGAAAATGAAAAACATTTTCTTGTAAATTGTCTACCATATACTCACATTAGATTTAAATCTCAAAATATTTTCCACACCACCAATCATCTTGACCTTTTAACTTAGTGAAACTATTGTTATTTTGGAATAATTCTCTTAATGTTTTTTTTTTTTGCATGAAAATAAAATTTTAAAGGGTGCCACATAATATCTACCTTATGAATGTATGGTAAACCATTTATCTTACCTTAATATTTGGTGTACCATTCCTAGATGTAGTAGATTGTTTCAATGGATGTTAGTCATCATAATCATTATTTTATCATTTAATTTATAATTTTTCTTTTAATTTCATATAATCGGCAAATTTGTATAGAAATTGACCTAAAAGATTAAAAATCTCGGCAAATATTAGTAGTTCCTAATATGTAAACTATGAAATGTTTGCTGCTATTTCTATTAAATGCTAAAATTTCTAATGATTTTATATAGCCTCTATAAAATTTAGGCAATTTTAAGGGGAAAATAATTTTATACTATTAAATTTGGGTCAAGCATTTTTATAAAGAAATGAAATTGGTGAATCTAGAGAGCAGGGAAAATTAACCCACATACGAAAATAAGCCCCTAAAATTTTCCATACATTAATATAATAGATATAATATGTAATTGTATTATGTATAATTGTGTAAATAATATTCAATAATTAATAGGAAATTATAGTTAATAGATAGTTTTTTTACAATTATAAAACTTTAAAAATTGAAAATAGAAATAATATAAAATTACAAATTGAACTTATATTTTTACTTTTCAACATGAACAAATACTTTTCTCTCACATATATTGTTAGATAAGTGGATGTTACTGCCAAAGTTGATGATTTTGCATTAATGTGGATTGGTGTATAGCATTGGAAATGACCTTTGGTTTCATCTTCTGGGATTGGTGTGACTCTTTCTATTCACCTATCAGTATTGACCTAAAGTAGATACCCCATTGTATTTTTCTATGTTAAATATTGAATTAAAATATGTCATCATGTTGAAGTCATTCACATCTGAATATTTGAGTCCAAAATTGCAAGTTCCCTTCAAGTAATTTAAAACTCCTTTTGTAGTGGACTAATGTCCTTCACAATAATTTTGCATAAATCTAAAAGAAATTATGATAACAAATGAAATATATGGTCTAGTAGTTGTTAGGCAGATAATACTTCCCACTAGTTGTTTGTACTTATTTGCATCCTCACTTTCATTCCCTCCTTTCGAAGTGAGATTTAGATTTCGTTCCGTTCGAGTATATAAATGATTGCATTCAACCATGCCAAAACTATTCAACAATTCTCCAATATACTTCTTTCGAGAGAATAAAACACACTTTGGATGTTGAGTAACTTTAATGCCCAATTAGTAGCAAAGATGTTCAAAATATATCATCTCAAAGTTCTTGTTCCATTATTTCCTTATGGATTTAATATAGTTTTCATTGTTCACTATTATCAATAGGTAATCTACATATACCACAATATATACAAAAGTTTTTCTAACTTCCTTAGCAATTAAAGTTGCATAATCAGGACTAAAGGTTATAAAATTTAATTTTAGAATATTCTTGGTTAACTTTTCACACCAAACTTGAAATGCTTGTTTTAATCCATATAATGGTTTGACAAGTTTAGATACTTTTTGTTATTTTCCCTTTACAAAAAATCCTTTTGGCTGAGCCATGAATACATTCTCTTCCAATTTCTCCATTCAAGAAATCAATATTCATATCCATTTGATGTAGTTTCAATCCATTCTGAGTTGCCAAGGCAAAGAGAGTCTAGATGGTGGGATATTTTGCTATGGAAGCAAAAGCCTCTTCATAATTAAAAACTTCCTTTTGTGAAAGTCCTTTTTCCACAAAACTTAATTTATGGTTGTCAAGTAAGCCATCTAATTTCACCTTTTTTCATATACCCACATGCATCCAATTTGTTTGGTTCTGGATGAAGGACACACCAACTTCCATTTTCTATTCCTTATGACAAAACTATACACCCTTTGCATTTATTTTTTCTGTTTATCATGAGAAATAAATTCTCTAAAGGAAATTGGCTCAAATTTAGTCGATAAATTTAATCCATTATAATATGAAGCATCCATATCATCTACATCAACTATAGAAGAATTATCTAGATCAACTCCATCTTGTCTAGTGAAACCTCTAGGATGAACATTTCTATTTGTTTTGGTGAGACATTTTCGGGGACCTTTTTGAGATGTTCCAAGTTTCTCCATTGATTAAGATGGGGATACATCAACATTTATCCTTCCAATCCCCTCAATTAGGTCACTCAAAGGGTCTCATTTATTTAAAGAAGTGGTCAAGGATTTCATGAGGGGGAGAGAATGCTTCAAATGGAGAGTCCATAGACCAGTACAACATAGGGATACCCACATGAAGATGCTTAATATCATTATCAAATTCATGATTTGTCTTTGAATGATTGAATCTATCCAATTGATGAAATTTCCATTCAACAATGTTTTCAATCATATAAGATTTAAGAAAAATCACATCTCTAGAAAGAATAAACTTCTTGTTCACCTGCTCATCAAGATTACATGTCTTGGTGGTATTTATAAACCCAAGGAAATACACCTTCAACTCCTTTCATCAATCTTTATTTTTTTCTCCTTAGGAATCAAGGCACAACCAGTCAAACAAAATACCCTAAGGTTCCTTATTGAAAGAATGTAGCCATACCACATTTCGTAAGGAATCTTATTTCTGAGGGCTTGAGATTGGAATATGTTTTTTACATATACTGTACATAGAACCACATGATCCTAAAACTTCAACTTTACATTTTCAAAAACATTGTGGAGTGAACCATATTTAAAATAGTATTATTTTTTATTTTATCTATGCCATATTTTTAAGGGATGTATGGAATAATGGTTTGATGTCGAATCCCATGTTGGTGAAGATAATTTTCAAATTAATTAGAGCTATATTCCTTTCCATTATTAGTATTAAGGAAGCCGATATGTGATTGTGCATGATTTTCAATCCATGATATTTTTTAAAAATTTCCAAAAGCTTCTTATTTGGTTTTCGACAAGTATGCCCAACACATCCTAATGCAATCATTATCAAAATTCATCATACATTTATTTCCATTTTCATACAGAAGATGAATAGGGCCACACAAATAATAATTAATTAGAGAAATTTGTCTATGTTCTCTAGAAGTAGCACTACAAGAAAAAAGGTCATTAGTGAGGGTCATGCCTCTGGCGGACCTTTAAGTTGGGTCGCCAATGTCGCATATGGTGACGATCCTTAAGAGAGCATTTTTGTAAGTGCATATAGTGATGGTCCTTTAAGGTTTGTCACTAAAGCCATTTTTAAAGACACTTTTGGTGAGGGTTGTTAAAGTCTCGTCACTAATTCTCTCTTTGGTGACACTTACAGTGACAATATTTTATTGACCCTCAACAATGATCTTTTTGGTCACATTTGGTGATGATAAAAAAATATTTGTCATCATTGATCATTCCAATAAATTTTTGATGACACGACATTCATGCTACTATATTTTTGTCAAAAGATAATGATTTAAGACCATTGTTTTGGAGTCTTTTTCATTATGTGTTTACAACCATAATGGTTAGAGTCAGTCAATTTGTTAAGAAGTAATTAGTGTGTATCATTTCCCTCAAGAAATGAGAATATAATTTTCCTATGAGTTAACACATGCTTAATCTCTATTAAGTTTAATATCTAACAAATTCCCTTTAAATAAATTTCCACTATTATGTGCAAGAATTATATTATTTAATACATGATCAGGCTCTATTAATTCTATTAATGAGAGATACCTAACACTCCTAAACACTTTAATTTGCACATATCAACATGTTTTGGCACACACTAACATTCCTTGACACCTCTTATGTATTGGAACATATTTGTACCTAGAACATATTACCAAGAAGAGGACACTCAAGCACATGTTGGCAGGCCCTAGCATAGCATATCATTCTCCTAGCATGTGTTGGCATGCCCTATAGTCCCTAGCATGCACTAGAACACCTTCGAATGCATTGACATACATTAGCACTTGGCACACATTGGAACTTGGCATGTATTGGAACCTTTTATTAGTGTGCCTAGCATGCCCATTTTGGAAAAGATAAAGTCATGACTTATTAACCCTCTTATGTGTTCATTTCCTTGCATTTTTACTTGGTTCTTCCTTATGTTTCCTTTACACTCCTTGACACATGTTGGCATACCCTAGCATCCTACACATCCTAGAATGCCTTAGCATCTGTCATGCCTTGGAATGCCTTAGCAATATTTGGCACATGTTAACACACACACAAACTCCCTAGCCCACTCTAGCACGTCTTGGAATTCCATGATATTCTATAACATGCCTTACCAGTGCTTAGCATACCTTTTCACTCCCTCCTTGGCATGTCAAGCACTCATTGACACTCCATGACACACCCTCATATTCATTCACTTCCATGCATTTTTACCTAGTGCTCCCTTGTGTTTCCATAAAACTCCTTGACACTCCTCATTATGAATTAGCACTATATGGCACACCTTAGCACTCTTTCACATGCTGTACCACTTCATAACATGTGTATCACTCCCTAACACACATTAGCACTTAGCACATGTTGACACTAGATAAGTCTTACCATATCTAGCATTTGTTGAGATGCCTTGGTATGCTTTGGCATGGCTTAATATTAAAAGTTATTTGAAATCAACTATTGGAAAGTAGATGAGAAGTAGTAGAGGAATATTTGACACTTAGAATGCACTAACACTTGGCACTCAACAGCTATTGGCACCTAGTCTTGGTGTGACCATCATGGCCCTTTTGGAAAAGGTAAATTGATGACTTATTAACCCTTTTATGTGTTCATTTCCTTTTATTTAACTTGTTTCTCCTTTTCGTTTCCTTGACAGCCCCTGACACATATTCATGCCTTATCACTTGGTGCATCTTAGCATATTTAACATGCCTTCACACTATCTAGCACAAGTTAGCATTCCCTAGAATGCCTTGGAACTTACACCCTCACAACGAGCCTTACATCTTTTCATGACTTGGGAACTCAATAAAGTCCTTAGATACTATAGTTCATGTGGCATTGGCCTACTTAAGCCTTAATAGCTTGACCAGTTGCACATATTACAAGTATATTGTGCCTTGTTCACCTAAGAACTACCTGTAAATCATATTAGGCCACTCATGTATAAGATCAACTTGTCCCACTTAAGAAATTACCAAGACAATGATCACATCTACCCATGGCCATAAAAAAACTAAGACACATAACTTACACAGGCAGTATTTCACATGCATGTCCAGTTTATATAAACAATAGAGCATTAACTAAGAGTTTGCAAGAACCACAAGATGCACAAGGCACACATGATATCAGCCGACACAAGCTGAGTGCCCCAAAATTTATACACAGCAATGTATAATATAAAATTGTATAAAATAGTTTAATAAATGAGGATTGGGACAAAATGTACCACGTGTCATACAAAAATAAGAGCTAAAGGAAAAACAGTGTTGTGCCTAACAAAGTCTCCCTTTTTCTAAAACGACTCTTTCAAGCTCCTTATCACAACTATAAGCTTGCCTCTTGTAAATCCTATTATGAACTTCTCCTAACACACTTTGTCCTAGACACACTTGAATTCACTAACACTCCCAGGAAAACACTCTTATTTATTCATTTTCGTGCATTTTGACCTAGTTCTCCCTTGTGATGCCTTAGAACTCCTTAGCACTCCTCGACATGCATTGATATTTACGACATGTGTTAGTGCACCTTTTCATTCCTTGTCATGCCGTCACCCTCCCAAACTATCATGCCTTCACAACTACAGTTACCTAATTTTCAACTTGGGAAGCCAAGAAAGTCCTCGCTTGACTACAAGAGCTTGAACAAGTTATGATTACTACAAATAGACTATGTTGTTGAATTGTGTAGCTTGGGAGGTACTCCACAAGCCTACTGAGATGGGTTTGTGTGAGTTTAGCCACAAAAGGATTTGTGGAAAAATAACTCAAGCGAAAGGGTGTTGGACCAAAGATGGGGTTTAAAATCTAAAAGAAAATTAAAAACGAAAATTAATATTTACTAAGGTCTAAGTGGATAAAATTTATAAGTTATAGAGAGTTCCTAAGAGGCCTAGCTAGGAAAATCTATTTAAGGAGGTTCTATTATGGAGGAAAGAACATCAAGTGACATGGAGCTCATTTCATTAAGGAGGATAGGAGAGATGTTGTCCAAAAGTAGGCTGAGTTAGAGGGTTGAGTAAGGGTTGCCAATGTTAGGCCATGATCATCCACCAACACTAAAATCATCATGTGAGAGTTCAAAAGAATACCACATATATTAATGGGTTCTAGCTAGGAAGTGGATGTCATATTGTTGGTTCTCTTCTGGTAGGTCAAGCTCAAGGGAGGCGACTCATGAGAATTTGGGCATGCGATTTTAGGGGTGTTTTTGTGTGAAGGCCACATCAAATTCTGAAATAGTAGAGAGGGTTGAGACCCTACCTTGTGGTGGTTAGTAGGTTGCAAGGTCTATAATAAAGACCAACACAAATGGAGGAGGGTCTTCACTAGAATTTAGGACCAAAATAAGAGTATTCACAAGTATAATATTTGTTGAGGTAACTATAGTTTGAGGGTCATAAATATCTGAATTTTAGGTCAAGACTTAGTAAAATAAATGTTCAGAATCTATGGATCCATATGAGCTAGGTTGAGTCCCTTATGGAGGAAATTGTTCTAAAGCAATTAGAATATAATTATAATTCCATAGTTAGGGTGGTTTCCTAGTATGTTTAGTCCATAAGGAATGCCCTGAAGACTGTGAAAAATCTACGTAGAAGAATAGGGGTCATGACCCTTAGAGTGAGGTTTATATTTGCAATATAGACCATAGATTTGGAAGATGGTTCACCAAAGTGTGTGGACATAGAAGATCCAAAGGAGGGTGGAACCTGAGTAGAATATTGAAAAAAATAAATGTGCCATATGATGAATGGATTGACATGAAGAGGAGTTGATTTTGGTTGACTGTCAATTGACTTTTGGACAAAGGTCTCAAGCAGCCTCTAAAAAAGTAGTCAATGGACCATTAGTGGATGATTTGTAACCCTAATTTTTTCATCTAAAAACTGTTAGAAGGATCATAAGAGGTTTAGTTCATATTTGTTCATAGTTTGGACAATAAATAAATTGGTACACAAGAATTGTGATTTTGAGAGCAATCAAATCATTATTAGGTGGCAGATTTGAAGATCCCTATATGAGGGAAGTGTTGTGGGCCCTATATTGGTAAAATAATTTACTATGGTTGGGAAAATTGATGAAATTCCTAGTACAAATGGAGGGTTTCTAGGTGAATATCAAAGAATATCCATAAGTCTTGTACTTGTGAAGGACAACAAGATTGATAAAATGTTAGGTCCCTATAATACTAGTGATTCCCCCATTACTATTGTCATTGTATCCCTTATTAATATTATTGTGCCCCTATTGTCCCCATATTGTTATTATTGTGCCCTATAGAATCCCTATATTGTTACTTTTGTGCTTTATATTATTATTGTTACGTCGGCTTGGTTATATTGTGACCCCTTAGACTCCTATATATGAAAAGGAGGTTTTGTCATTTGAATCATCCAAAAATTGTTCACTTGTGTAATGTAAAGGAGGTTTCCCCCTCGAACAGGTTGAATTATACAGCATTGACCTATCCTTCCTATCTTTTTGTGAGATGGTTTCATAACATTTGTTATTAGAGCTTTGGGATTCTAGGGTTTCCCTGCTCCAAACAAGTCATCATGGAAGTTTCACTATAACTCATTTTTTGTGATGTTTTAGAAGCTAAAAAAAAACCCATTTGAAAAGAGATCATTCTAAACCTTGGGTCGAAATTTCAGGTCTTTTGTGCTTTATTTTTGGAGATATGATTTGAGGAATTTAGGGTTTTTGCAAGCTCTATAATTTCATCTAAAACAGGTTATCGTGGAATTTTTTCTATAAATCTTTCAATATAAAGTTTTAGAAGCTCAAAGAAAAACCCATTTGAGAAGAAATCAATTTGAACCTCGGCTCCAAATTCCAAATCATGTTGTGCTATATTTTAGATATATAATCTAAGGAAGTTAGGGTTTTTGCAGATCCTTGAATTACATTCTAAACAGGTGATCATGGGAAAATCATCATAACTTTCGCTCTAAGCATCATATTTAATCTTCATTAGAAGTTACAGAAAGAGGACAGACTGTAGTTTTCTGGATGTTATTTTTAGAACCTATGGTTGAAACAAGGACCGACGGCACGTTGTACGATTTTTCTCTACTGAACTAGTCTATACTCAAGTTATCGTGGGAGATTTGGTATAACTCCTCATTGGAGAATCCAATATTCATTAGACTTACCGGGTTAGAAATATTCCTCAAAGGGTTACTGCAGGAAGAAATTTCAAAACTTCAAGATGTGAAAGTACAGAGTTACAGTCATATCAAGATCGAGCTCCTAAAATAAATAAAAAAGGAGAAGAGGAAGTTTGATGGCAAGGATCCAATAAATTGGATACTACAGATATGGAGAAATAGATGATTTCAATGTGGAAACATCTAGTGAACATAATTCTACAATTACACGCCATTGTTCTTTATTTATAAGCTTTGTCATGCTGTTAGAGTTGATTATCTTTCCAAGTTTCCCTTCGATACCCCTCAATTAAACTTCCTTTCCTTTCCTTAAAAAATTTCAAGAAAAGTTCTTGAAAATTAAAAGTTATCATACCCAAAGATTATAACCATTGGACTCCTAGTAAAGCATTAGCTTCACCCATTGGAATAGAAAGCATTAGTCTATTCAATACATATTATCATATGGATAGCTTGATATTATGGCACCTTCCAGAGCACTTTATGGTTCCTCCACTTGCAACAATCACTTGACACCCTAGTGTTGGATATAGGAAGCAATTCAATTCCTTGGCTATCTTACAATGAATAAAATTACGGGTACTACCCGAATCAATCAACACTATTACCTTTTTTCTTCTTGATATGTCCTTATATATTGATAGTTTAAGGAGTGGTAATTTCTTCCAATGCCTAAGGACATGCACAATTTCAAGGACTAAAGTAGAAGTCAAGTGGCTAGCCAAGTGGACCTAGTTCATTGTATTGTAGAGGATTGAGTTAGTGAGAAGAAGGTTTATCTCCATAGCCCTAGACTTGTCATCTTGGAGTAGAAGTATGGAAAAAATAGGTAGAGAAAAGTGTTGTTCATAAATGGAGTTGTGAATAGTTGATCGAAGACCCTAAGTGTTGCATACCTAGAAGGAGAAAGGAGGTAGCTAGAGGGAAAATTTTGTTGAGTTAAGTTTAGTAACCTAAAGGAGATGAGTTCATTGATAGAGGAATATTTAGGAGTTACAAAATGGGAGGCAAGAGGACCTGTTAAATGTGTTTAGGGAACTCGAACCGAGAGGGTTGTATGTGGACACCGCCAACAAGTAGTTCAAGTGCTATCGTCTTCAAGGTATATTACTTGTCAAAGGATTACCACCAAGACTTAGTTTTATTCCATGTATTAGTGTGATTTTAAAAGGACATGATCCCTACTACATGATCTCTAGCTTGTTCTATTATAGTTTGTAATATAACAAAGAAGAGTTTGAAAGAGTTAAAAATTGTCATGTGCATTAGTTGATTCCCTAATGTGTGTAGATATGTTGTGAAAAGAAGATGTGTTTTGGCACCTGAATGTTTTTTCATCAAGGATTCTAAGACCAAACCCATATTCTCACGTGTCGTGGATATTCAACATATGCCTTGTTCACCAAAGAACTACTTGTAACTAATCTTAGGCTACTCATGTCCAATCTCAACTCATCCCACTTAACACATTACCAAGACAAGGCTCATCACATCCAAATGTGGCCATTAAACAACTACGTGACATAATTTACTTCTTGACATGCCATAGCACCTGACATGAATTATAATTCCTTAGCAATATGTGGCATGTATTAGCATCTCCTACATTCCTTGGCATGTTTTGACACTCACTAACAGACCCTAGCACTTCCTAACAAGCATTGGTAGTCTAGAATAACTTGACACTACATAGAATATAACCTTGTTACTCCCTCCTTAACACACCTAGAACTCATTGACACTCCCTGTCACACACTCTTATTCGTTCATTTCCATGAATTTTGACCCCATTCTTGCTTGTGTTTCCCTGATACTCCCTAACACGAATTGACACACCCTATCACCTGGAAAATCTTGGCATGTCACCCTAGCACTCTAGAATTCCTTTGCACTAGCTAGCATACCTTGTCACTCTCTCCTTAAGACACTTAAATCTTGTTGACACTCCTAGTCACAAAATCGTATTCATTCATTTCCATATATTTTGATCTAGTACTCCCTTCTATTTCCCTAGCACTCCTTAACACTCCTTGGCATGTGTTGGCACACCAAAGCACCTAGGACATATTGGTATGTCACCTTGGCCTCTAGCATGCCTTGAAACTACCTAGCATACCTTATCACTCCCTCCTTAACACACTTGGAAGTCACTAACACTTCCAATCACAAACTCTTATTTTTTCATTTCCATGAATTTTGACCTAGTTCTCCCTTGCGTTTCCTTGAGACTCCCAACTAACACTTCCATGCATGCATTGGCACATCTTGGTTGCATACCACCCTAACACTCTAACATTCCTTAGCACTTCCAATCATGCCTTATCACTCATCCTTAACACACTTGAAACTCAATGACACTCCCTGTCACACACTCTTATTCATTCATTTCCAACCATTATGACCTAGTGCTCCCTTGTGTTTCCCTAGCACTCCTTAACACTCCTTGGCATACATTGGGACACACCGGAACTTGGCACATCCCGGAATGACTTCCTAGCACTCTATCATGCCCTGGAACTACCTAACCTACATTTTCACTCCCTCCTTAGTACACCAAAAACTTGATAATAGTCCCTATCACACACTCTTGGTCATTCATTTCCATGCAATTCAAACTAGTCTTCCCTTGTATTTCCCTCACACTCCCTAGAATGTGTTGGTGCCACACCCTATCACCTAGGATATCTTAGCATTCCTTAGCACTTGGCATGTCTTTGGATGCCTAACATACCATGGAACTTTTTACCATGTGTTATCACTTCCTGAAATTCCTTGCACACGTTGGAAATCCCGAGTTACCATGCCCTCATAGATAGCCTTAATTTATTTTGTGACTTGGGAAACCAACCAAGTCATTGAAAAAATAGTTTTATCCCTTGTCCAAAGCCTCAATTTGTCTAAAAATTGTTTGTGCATCCTCTTATCACAATCGTAGGCTTACCTATTGCAAGTGCTATTATGAAATTATCCTAACACACTTCATCTTTGGGACACCTGGAATTCACTGACTCTCTCCCGAAGACACTCTTATTCTTTCATTTCCATGGAGTTTGACGTAGTTCTCCATTATGATGCCCTGACACTCCTCAACACTCCTTGACATGAATTGAAATTGTATGGCATATGTTATAATGCCTTTTCATTCCTTGGCATACCGTGACACTCCTTAGTTATCATGCCCTCATAACTACCCTTATTTTTTTTAAGACTTGGGAACCAGCCAAGTCCTACCTCAACTACAACATCTTGACGAAGTTATAGTTACTACAACTATACTATGCCTTGTTCCGCTAAGAATGGTCTATAACTCATATTAGGCTACTCATGTCTAATCTTAACTCCTCCTACTTAACAAGTTACCAAGGCAAGGCTCATGTCCAGCCATGGAGAGAAAAGAATTAAGAAACATAGTTTACATCTTGACATGCCATAGCACCTAGAATGTCTAACAAACCCTTGGCAGTATGTTGCTTGTGTTGGCATCCCCTTCATTCCTTTGCATTTGTTAACACTCCCTGGCACAATCTACCACTCCTTGACATGTCATGGAACTCTTGCATGCCTTGGCATTGCCTAGAACATAAATTTTGCACTCCCTCCTTAGCACACTTGGAACTCATTGACACTCCCTATCCCACACTCTTATTCATTCATTTCCATGCATTTTGAACTATTTCTCCTTTGTGTTTTTGTCGTACACCCTAAAACTCCTTGATATACATTGACACACCTTGGCACTTGGCACATCTTGGCATGTCACCCTAGCACTCTAGCATTCCTTTGCACTACCTAACATACCTTGTCACTCCCTCCTTATCACACCTAGAACTCGTTGACACACCTTGTCACACACTCTTATTCATTCATTTCCATGAATTTTAAACTAGTGCTCCTTTTTGTTTCCCTAGCCTCCATAACACTCCATGACATGCATTGGCACACCTTAGTACATGGAACATCTTGGCATGTTGTACTATCCTCTCACATGCCTTAACACTGCCTATTATACCTTATCCTCCCCTCCTTAGCACACTGAGAACTCACTCAAACTTCCTATCAAAAACTCTTAATCATTCATTTGCATGCATTATTTTCACCTATTGCTTCCTTGTGTTTCCCTAGCACTCCTTAACACTTCCTAGCACATGTTTTTTTGGAAAAAGCACTATATATAGGGAAAATCATCCTTCATTATGAAAATTCAATTCAATTAAGTGAGTCTACAATAATAAGTGAAAAGATAACCAACGAAGAGAAGGAAATGAAGAGCGAAAATTTTGGTGTTGTTTATGGGTCTGTTTTAGGGCTAATACCTCCACACGTGCAAAGAAGGAAGAACTATCTACTATAGAAAAGGTCAAAGGTATTGTTATTTTCTAAGAATTTGAATCAAGGAAGAAGATAAGAAAGGTTACAAGATGAATTATAATAATATTTCATACCATCCAAGTGAAAAAGATCAAGGATAAAAGGGTTGGCTAACCACACGTGCTAGGGTTTATTCAAGAGGGCTAAGAACTACAAATATGATCTAGGGGACTAAAATTTGAAGCAAGTTATTGAAGGAAGAAGCTTTATCATTGTTGATTCAAGGAAAAAGATGGAAGTTTAATCAAGGAGGTTTGTGACTTGGTATTGGAGAGAGGTCATTGAGTCAATGGTGTAGGTCATGGTCCTGGTATTCGTCAATTGAAGTCTCTATAAGAAGAAGATTTTGTTTGGGGTTTCCTCTCATGTTGGAGAGGTTTTGAGCCTAGTTGATCACCTATTCTCTGTGCCTCTTGTCTCCTCATTTTTTATGGATTGTTAGTTGTTAGATGAAGAATAACACTATAATAATCTAAGTAAATAGAAGATCCTAATATTAAGAAGTAAAGAGCATTCACAAACAGTTATCATAAGAAGATAAATCACCTAATTACTATGCACTGTAGTTCTCAACAACCATGGCACTCCCTAACACTCCTTAGTATGCATTGACATTGTATGGCATGTGTTAGCATGCCTTTACCTTGGCATGCCCTGGCACTCCTTAACTATTATGCCCTCACAACTACCCTTACTTATTTTGGGACTTAGGAAGCCAGCGAAGTCCTTCCTCAACTATAGTAGCTTGACCAAGTTATAGTTACTACAATTAGACTACGCCTTGTTCACCTAAGAACTAACTATAACTCATCTTAGGCTACTCATGTCCAATTTTGACTTATCCCACTTGAAAATTTACAAGTTAGCAAGTCAAGGCTCATGTCCAAGCATGGCCATAGAATAGCTAAGAAACATAGTTGACAACTTGACATGCCATAGTGCCTTGCATTTCTAACAATCCCTTGGCACTATGTGGCACGTGATAACACCCCCTACATTCTTTAGCCTGGTTTGGAACTCCCTAGCACACCCTACCACTCCCTGACATGCCATGTCACTCTAACAATCCTTGGAAATTCCTAGCATATAACCTTGTCACTCCCTCATTAGCACACATGAAACTCACTGACACTCGCTACCATAGATTCTTATATATTCATTTCCATTCATTTTGAACTAGTTCTCCTTTTTCTTAACATGACACTATGTAACATTCCCTTGAACACATTAAGACACCCTAACACCTGACACATTTGGGCATGCCACCCTTACACTCTAGAATTCTTTGGCACTACCTAGTATACCTTGTCATTCCCTCCTTAGAACACGTAGAACTCACTGACATTCCCTGTCACACACTCTTATTCATTCATTTCCATGCATTTGAAAATTGTGCTCCTTTTTGTTTCCCTGGCACTCCCTAACACTCAGCTATAGCAAAATATACAAGGAGTTGTTACTCCATGTTGTCATGTCCATAACAAATCACAAGATAGAGCATGATAGAATCAATGGGACAAAATGTAATTCCTCACCCAAATGCTCAATCATGCGGAAAACAATCAGATCTATGTTATAAAGATGAGGGGCCACACTTGGAATCCTTGCATGTTAGGGAAGGGTTTTGAGTTTGATGTAGGTCTTTCACTCAACTCGAGGTCTTTCAATCCACTCGAGCAATCCAACACATCCACAACAAATATCTATCCATGCAAGTAGTCGCAAGAAAATGAAGATGACATGTGATCTTCCTCGGAAGATCGTTAGATCAAAAGAAATAAATGTTGATATATAACTTGATGAAAACAAACTCATATAAAGAATGGAACACATAGTTTCATTAACAATAAAAGAAATAATACAATGATGGCATTTCACCTCTAATCTCTTCTCCACAATCCAGTAGAGTTTCCCCACTATATCCAAGAAGTGAGCATGAAGAATAGTAGGCTAGTGAAGAAGGACCTCAAAAGCTCATAGTAGCATAAAACCTAGTTTAAAATCTCGACACTAGCTATCCAAAACTCCAAAAATTGCTAACCCTCTTAGATGGTCCAATATAAATAGGTAGAAAAGAGGTCCCAAGAGAATGTATCTGGATGCTCAAGACCTTGAGAATTCAGAGAAAAGTTTAGGAGATAAGCCTTGGCTGGCTTAAATAGATGAGGAGTCAAACTGATCTCCTAAGGAATAAGGAACTCTGAAAGAAATCCTTGGTCACTGGCACCGAAAGGAGGAAAAAGTTCCTTGGTAACTCCCATAGAGTGGGCCTTAGAGTGAATTTGGGTCCATAGTCATCCTCATAGACTTATGTGTAAGCGACTTTGGTTCAAACTAGCAGAAAAAGAGTCCTACGTCTGGAAAAAGTCATTCAGACTCATGTACTGAGGGTCAGTGACCTATAGGGGTAAAATAGGCTAATAAGGCACTCCTTGTCATGCGTTGGGACACCCTTTCACCTAGCACATATTGACTTGTTGTGATGGCCCCTAGCATGCCCTAACACTACCTAACATAACTTGTCACTTCCACCTTAGCAAATCTGGAAGTCACTATCAGTTTCTATCATAAACACTCATTCATTTATTTCCATGAATTATTTTTAATTGGTACTCCCTTTTTATCATGACATCCCTAACACTTCATAGCCTATATTGGCACACACTGCAAAATGACACATCTTGAACGCATGTTTCCCTGGCACTCTAGCATGCATTAGCACTAACTAGCATACCATGTCATTCCCTTCTTAGTACACCTGGAACTCAATGACACTCCCTCTCACACACTCTTATTCATTCATTTATATTCATTTTCATCTAGTGCTCCCTCGCGTTTCCCTAGCACTCACTAACTCTCCTTATCAAGCATTGGCACACCTTGGCACTTGGTACAACATGGCATGCTTCCCTAACACTCTACCATACCTTGTTACTTCCTAGAATACCTTGTCACTCCCTCCTTAGCACACCTGAACAGTGATGACACTCTCTATTATGCACTCATATTATTGATTCATTTCCATGCATTTAAAACTAGTTCTCCCTTGTGTTTCCCGGACACTTGGCCCTAACACACCCTAGCATGTGTTGGTGCCACACCCTAAAACCTGACACATCTTAGCATGACTTGAACTTGGCTTTTCATGGCATGCCTAGCATGCCTTGTAACTACCTAACATGTGTTTGTACTTCCTAGCATTCCCTAGGACACCTTGGCACTTCGTAGCTATCATGCCGTCATAGATAGCCTTTCTTTTTTTTTGGCTTGGGATTCCAGCCAAGTCATTAGAAAAGCAATCGTGTGCCCAACCCAATGTCTCCATTTGTTTTAAATTTATTTTTGCAACCCCTTATTACAACCATAGTGTTGCCTCATGCAAGTTCTATTTTGAACTTCTCCTAACATACTTTGTCCATAGGACACCAAGAATTCACTAACACTCATTGGTGCATAGTCTTATGCATTCATTCATATGCATTTTGACCTAGTTATCCCTTGTGATGCCCTGACATTTCCTATCACTCCTAAGCATGCACTCACATTGCCTAAGATGTGTTAGCACACCTTTTATTTCATTGGTATGCAATGACACTCATTATCTATCATGTCCTCACAGCCACCCTAACTTGTCTTGGGACTCGGGAACCCAACCAAGTCCTGCCTTGACTACATTAAATTGACCAAGTTACGATTAATACAACTATAGTATGCCTTTTTTGCTTAATAACTACATATAACTCATCTTAGTCTATTCACGTCCATTCTCAGCTCATCCCACTTAACAAGTTACCAAGTCAAGTCTCACATCCAATTGTGGCTATAAAACAACTAAGAAACACAGTTCATATCTTGACATCCCATAGCACCTGACACATCTAACAATCCCTTTGCACTATGTGGCACATGTTAGCATCCCCTACATTCCTTTGAACACCTTACCAGTCCTCAACACACCTTACCACTCCCTGACACACCCTAGCAACTTAACATGCCTTGGCATTGCCTAACAAATAACCTTGTCACTCCCTCCTTAACACACGAGGGACTCATTTTCACTCCCTACCGCACACTATTGTTCATTCATTTCCATGAATTTTGAACTATTTCTCCCTTATGTTTTCATGGCACTCCCTAATACTCCCTAACATGATACTGGTAAGAGTATGGCTCATTTTATTTTTCAACATTTCTGAAGAGGTTCATTGGGTTTGAATAAGGTTTGGAGTATCAACTCCAGCAGTTTCATTTTTAAGCATTGAACACTTCCTTTTGATCCCAATTGGGAGATACTGGAGAAGCCCCTTATTAGGTTCAACTTTTGGGACTAAAATTACATTATGGTTGAAACAAACTCTCAAGGAAATTGGAAACAAGCTAGCGTAATCCTTGGAGGTCGACCTCACTTTCAAATTTTATATGGAGATGAAGGTGGCAAGGGTATTGGTAAATTTAGATATCAGAGACAAGTTATGTGGTGAAATGAAACTCCAACATATGCATCACTTCTCTTAAGACTTAGATTACATGGACATCCCATTCAAATGTCATAGATGACACAAGCATGACCAAAATACTATGAAATAGGGTTCCATGGAAACAAAGGCTAGGAAATATCACTTGAAAGGTCAACTACTTAAGAATCAATCCTATGTTAAATCACACTTACCTTCTAATTTTTAAGATCTTCGTAAACTTTCACCTATGGCCCTTAAATTTAATTCCCTCTAGCACCTTGAATGGTGGAATAGAAGGCACTGCAATAGGATGTAAACTCCATTACCCTTCACCTCTATTAAGACCTCTACAGACACCTATAATACATACTCCTCCTTTGACTCAACATGAAGTTTTGATTTTTTCCATTTCCTTTGCATACCCCTCTGTTAAAACCCTGTAAGAATATGGTGTGCCCCATTTTTTTGTCGTAATATTCAACCACGAGCTCTCTTGTGAGGATGAGATAGATCTCATCGTTCAAGGCCAAACACAAGTAAAAAGAATCACATCATGGATTAAGCATTGAGATTGGGTTTTGGTAAAACGAAGGACATACTTTCAAGATTGTAACCTTGTTTTTAGCATTCTCAAATGGAAGGTTTAAAATGCACATTAAAGAGGATAGACTTTCACCTTTTCTTTTGCAACCTTTTCCCAAGATGAATCTATCTAATGGACTAGCTTATATATGTTAGGTCTTGGATTTGTAGAGTACCCAATCAATGCTTTTGAGGCTAACTCCCTAGTCACAACTAAAATTTTGTCCTATTTGAATATACAACCTCAACAATCCTCCTAAAAAGAGACACTTTCACTTCCTTTTGATTAATTTACGACAAACCTCAACACTTCTCCTTTATTATTTTCCTCTTCCATTTTGCAACAAAAAATCATTAATCTTATATCATAAACACTTTATATGGGTAAGCATTGTAATCATTTTCCTCAACCCATGTCGTACCTTTAAACCTACACCCATGTTAGTTGACCTAAGTTGATGGCACAACCCATCACACTATAATATGGTTCCAGTTGTCTCCTCCAAACTAGGGTATAAAACACCTTACGATGCCAAATGGTTAAGTCATCTCTAACTTGTGGGATTTTTTCCTTCACTAAACACATTCTAGCTAGTGCTCATTAAACACAGTGCATTAACTCCACTAACACACACCAAAATTCCAAGGTACCATTAATATATGGCATACAACCAAGTTCTTAGACTACACTGCCATAAAATTCACCTTTAATTTTGGATATCCCAAAATAGTAATATCCTAACCCAATATGCTCTGTTTGTTGGATTTTTATAATTTTCTCCTTATCTAATCCTTGCACCTACTTCGCACTCCATGACAAATCTACTCCAATAGTCACCTTCCAAGTTCCAACAGCTTCTTTTGAAACAAGACATAACCATCTATAAATGTTGCAACAACCTTGCCAACTTCCTTAGTGGGCCACAAATGTATTTCACATTTCTTATTCATCTTGCAAAATGGTTCTAGCAAGGACAGGGTATTGACATTGATAAAGGAATTTTCACTTAGTACCATTGCCAAGCTACCTTCATGCAACTCGTCAAATGTCTTAAGTTTACTTCACTACTATTCCACCTCTTCAACCTTTGTTAGAGTCTTCGTGGACGTGCACTCTTACCTCGAGTATAACATAACACTAGCATCTAAAATGTGCATGTTTGTTTCATCTATTAATGCCTCGTTCAAACTATATTATCACACTGTTTACAATGAAATGTTCACATCTTAAGGAAAATAAATATAATTAATATAATTATGATAATGTAATATAATAATAAAGAATATATAAATAGACGTAATTGTAAAATAATTATGATTGAATAAACAGTGACCAACTAATAATGATTAATAACATATTATTAATATTTAATAAAAATATAAACAATTATATAAATAAAAATAAAAATTAAGATTAAATAATAATAGAAATAGCTAGTAATATAAATAATTTGGTCGGCCATTATGTCTTTTCAGCAAACCTAGTTCATATTTATCAAAACCCTTTGCATTCTTTTCTCCGTACATCTATCCTGTTGATGAGACTAGGTATAGACTCGAAACGTCGACATACATAAAAATGAGCACTCTGGAAAATCCGAACTCCTCTCAGAAACCACACCACAGTAATCTACAATCTAGAAAATAACCTATTTTTCTTATGACAACCTAAAATATGCAAGTGACTAGGAGAGGACTACATTTTCTCAAGATGAAAACAAAGGGTCTTACAAATCTACTCACACAACAATTTGAATTTATTTAACATAGAGAAGGGTACATACCCTACCCCTTCCAAATTTTCCCTATGACTTTTAAGAAACTAAGACTTGTTTTTAACTATTAAATCCACTTACTATATACTCTCTTTTGTTTGAGCCCACCTATATGCTAGAATATATAAACATTTTCAGTACAACCAAGTTAAAAGCACTTGTTTCCTTTGAGATATTTCAAATTATTACTAGTAAACTTTAACAAAATCATTGCATATAAACCCAGATCTTAAAATTAGATAATTATTGCTATTATGATAAGTACCACTATATGATCATTTTTTCGAACATAGACCAAAAAAAACATGCAAGGGTAATAGTAGTTAGCTGCTCAAATACAATTAAAATTGTATCTATTATTTTGTGGAAAATGGAAAATTTCAACATTGTTAAAAAAGCTAAGCACCAATTTATTTATGCTCTAGGACTAAGGAGGATTTGTTCATTTTTCAAAATGCAAGAGCCAAATGAGATTGCTTTGTAGATATCATGGATCCCTATGAGTTCTACATGGAAGTAATGCACTATGGAATTGCAGCTTGACTAGTTATCACTGTATGGAAGTAGTTACTATGTACAAAGTTTTTGAGAATATTGATAATTGTTGAGGCCTTTGAGGGGTGTGGGGTTTCCCAATTAAGGAAAGCTTATAGAAAATATAAGGAAAAAATTGCATTTAAATAGGGTTTTGAAACCATTAATTCGTATATTTAATGCATGTGACAATGATTTGAAGAGGGCTTTCAAGAAAATAGCCAAACGGGATTGTAAAGAGTTACGAATGAGGGTTTTACGAGTAGTATAGATACGATCAAACCCCACCATCATATCTTCAGTCTATTGGTGGTGCCGAGGTATGTTCCATTTGTAAAATTCAATGCATTTTCAACCCCCACATTTATTCTTCCACAAAAAGAGTACATGCAAGCAAGGTTTCTTATTCAAAATCTATTGTTTTTTTGTAGCCATGCTTGTATGTTTAGCTCACTTAGCCTATTCATGTCCTGAAGTTTTTGGCCCTCATAAAAGAGATGCATAAGGTAGAGGGGGATCCTGCTCTGTTCTTGAATCTTGGCTGCAAGGGAGGAGACCATATATGTAGCTTACACTCACAAAGATAATAACCCCCTGAGAGGGCTCTCAAATTGAAAGAATTGAATCCTTGATTACAACTTGGGGAAGGGTGGATTCAGCTTCATATAACTCCCCAAAACTATCTGCCACTCTTGATGACTAGAGAAAGGGTGGGCCTACACCAAGCCCTTTTAAAAGGGATCCCTTGACTACTATGATGCCACTCGGACCAAGGTCAGTCCAACTTATAGTGCATCATATCTAGCCGGAGTGGTGGATCTCTCCAAGTTTTGTGACCACGCCCATTGCAGCATCCCAGGGTTTCTTTGGAAACATTAATCAACAAGGATACCACTGCTCCATTATTTCCTTTTCCGCTAATCCATTTGTTAGAAAATTATATATTATAGTGAAATGGACCACATAAAATATATTTCAGAAATATAAACACATAAAACACATAAAACAATAGAGACAAAGATATACGTGGTTCACCCAATTTGGGAAACATCCACGGGAAACAACCAGTCCTTCCTTTTATATTATCCAACAAACTAAAGAGATACAACCTACAATAGATCTGTTATAATTCTCTCTTTGCTCTCACACAATCTCCTCTCTCTTTCTCATTCAGAATACATAACTGCATAGATGCAATACAATTCCCTCATATATAGTGAGGGGTTGCCTTCTAGGGAAAAAAACCCTAAATTAAACATAAATTCTACCGTTAAATCTTTGCCTAATGCATGACCCATATTGGCTATGAAATTACAACATTTTACAAGGAAATTTTACATCTATTTTTGGCTTTGAGGGCACTGTCCCCGATCCCTCACTAGGGGCTGCTACCAAAGATCGTAGCCACATTGCCCTGGACCCCCCTTGCAGTGGAAAATATTAAGGGTGGAATTGTTGTGACATTATGAATTGGGGTCTAATGCGGTGATACCTATGACTAAAGAAGATAATCAGGCTCCACACCCAACAATCTCCCACTTGGAGGCTGATTATAGAAACTCCACCACTACGTCATTTGCTGGAAAATGACTCCATTTTTGACCTAGTTGTTTCTCATCTTCATCATTGGACTTGAATACCAATTGAAACTGAGCAATATCTTAGTTTCTCCTAGTTACAACTTTTGTGAACATATATGTAGGATTCTAGCTAGTGTGTATCTTTTCTAGCTTCAACTATCCATCTTCCAACACTGACCATAGGAAATTATACTTGAGCTGTATATGTTTTGTCTTGGATTGAAATGCAGAGTTATTTGCAAGATGTATGGCACTCTCGCTGTCACTGTATAACCTTCCCAACTCCTTTTTCTTACCCAATTCATCTAGAAAACTTTGTAACCAAATAATTTCTTTACTAGCTTCTATAGCAGTAACATACTCTGCTTCCATTGTTAAGAGTGCAGCTACACTTTGTAGTTTGGAGACCTAACTAATAACTATTCCACCTACAGTAAACACATACCCTGTGGTGCTCCTCTTGTTATCTCTATCAGCTGCCATATCTACAACAACATATCCCTGTAGAAAAAAGTTTGAACCACAAAACCATAATGCTTGATTTGTGTTACCTCTCAAATACCTGAGAATCCACTTCACCACCATCCAATGTTATTTTCCTGGATTGTTCATGTACCTTCTTACAACTCCCACTGCATGTGCAATATCAAGCCTTGTGAAAACCATTGCTTACATTAAGCTTCCAACTGCTGATGCATATGGAATTTTAGACATATCAACCATTTCTTCTTGAGCCTTGGAACACACCTCCTTACTTAGTTTGAAATGGCTAGCAAAGGTATACTAACTGGTTTTTCATTTTGCATATTAAATCTTTTCAACACCTTTTCTATGTACTCACTCTAAGACAATGTTAATTTTTTATTCTTCCAGTCTCTAGTTATTTTCATACCAAGGATTTGTTTTACAGCACCCAAATCCTTCATTGCAAATGAGTTCGCCAATTTTCTTTTGAGCGCATTTATTTCTGCCATGTTAAAACTTACAACAAGCATTTCATCTACATATAATAAAATTATAATATAGCTTCCATCCTTTTGCCTTTTGAGATAGACAAAGTGATCAAAATGACATCTAGTATAACCTTGTTCAGACATAAACTATCAAATTTTAGATACCACTGTTTTGGGCCTAATTTAAGCCATACAAGCTCTTATTCAACCTACAAAACTAGTTTCTCCTTCCCTTTTACCTCATATCCTTGTGGTTGTTGCATATATATCTCTTCCACCAAATCCCCATGGAGAATGGTTGTCTGTACATCTAACTGCTCAAGATGAAAATATTCAGTTGCTACTAGACTTAAAATAGTTCTGATTGATGTCATTTTAACAGTAGGAGAAAATATCTCATCAAAATATAGATCCTTTTTCTGTGCAAACCCCTTCACCACAACTCTAGCTTTATACCTTTTTCTACCTCCATTTTCTTCCTTCAACATGTAAACACATTTATTCTGAAATGTTGTTTTACCTACAGGCAGCCTAACTAAGTCCTAAGTCTGGTTATGTGCAAAGGATTCCATCTCTTCTTTCATGTCTTGCTCCCACTTCCTCCTGGTTTCTACCTACACTGCCTCTTCATAACCTTTTGGTTCACCAGAATTAGTCAACAATAAATAATATACTGAAGGAATGTATGGTTTAGGGGGTCTACTTATCCTAGTAAATATTCTAACACCACTTTTAGGTGTTTGAGGTGCTCGTTGTTGTTGTGGTTACTATTTTTGTTCTGGTTGTTGATCATTATGATTTTTAAGCACCATCACTTTTTCTGTGATCTCATCAAGCACTCTATATTCTCTGTTTTCTTTTCCTATTTTTTCTCTTGTAGCTAATCCTTATAAAAAACCTTTTCATTGAATATGACATCTCTACTTCTAATGAATTTTTGTTTTTCATAATCACAAAAACAATAACCAAAATCATTAACACCATATCCAATAAATCTACATTTCTTTGATTTTACCTCAAGCTTTGTTCTATTTTCTTTATTAATGTGGACAAAGGCTTCACAACCAAAAGTCTTTAAAAATGATTAGTTTACCTTTTTACCTATCCATGCCTCGTCTGGAATACCACCATCCAAGGGATTTGAATGCCCTCGGTTTAATAGATAAACAATAGTATCTAGAGCATCTACCCAAAATTGTAAAGGTAATCCTGCATGCAATCTCATGCACCTTTCACGCTCCATGATTGTCCCGTTCATCCTTTCTAACATGCCATTTCCTTGCGGTGTTCCTGGAACTATCTTATCTTTGTGAATTCTATTCTCTAAGTAATACCTATCAAACTCTTTGCTACAATATTCACCTCCATTGTCTAATCTGAGAAACTTCAACCTTTTTCGTGTCTCGTTTTCAACCAAAGCTTTCCATTTCTTGAAAGGGTCAAATAAATTAGATTTATTTCAAATACAATAAATCATGGCTTTTCTAGTTACATCATCAACAAAAGTAACATAATAATGATAGCCACCGAGAGGTGATACCTGTGTAGGTCCCCATACATCTATATGCACAAGCTCTAATTTTTCACTCTTCCTTTCTTTCTCAACTCTGAGGAATCCAAATCACATATGTTTCCCATAAATGCAATTCTCATAGAAGTTTAAATCAACATGCTTCAAACCTGGTAAAATATTTCTTGAGTGAAGAATTTGCATCCCCTTCTCACTCATGTGCCCAAGCCTATGATGCCACAATTTCGTATCTTCTCTTGTATAGGTTAAAGCATTAACAAAATTAGAAATACCATTTCATAAATACAATGTACCAACCTTTTCTCTTTTCGCTATTACTAGGGATCCTTTAGAAACCTTCCAAGTTTTATCTGTAAAATTAGTTACACAGCCTTCACCTCCCAACTACCTTGTTGAAATTAGATTTTTTTTCACATATGGAACATGTCTTACCTCCTTCAATAGCCATTGATTTCCATTCTACTATTTTATCAAAATTGTACCCATTCCAATGTTTTTACAGGATTTATTATCACCCAATCAAACCTATCCAAAATATCCTTGAACATAATCATGAAAATGTTTCATATCAGGTGTGGCATGGAATGAGGCCTTTGAATCTACTACCCAAACATCAATAAAATTTTCTAATGGAAGAATCAAAGAATCTTGCAACACATCACCTGTCATGTTTGGTTCATGATTTTTCTCTTGCTACGCATCTCCTTCTTTTCCCTTCCAAGGCTTGTAGTCTTTCTTGAGGTGTCCTTTCTTCCCACATTTCTAGCACACTATCTCCGATCTGGACTTGGATCTGCCTTTCCATTTTTCTTCCCCTAGTATTTGCAGTAAAAGCATTACCTGATGTCTCATCATAGCTCTTCCATCGCATTTCCTCACTAAGGATTGCATCGACCACATCATCAAACTTTAAAGTACTAGTTCCAGAGATAAAGTTACTAATGGCCATAACTAAACCATTCCAAATTTTTGGCAATGAGCATAGAAATAACAGAGCCCTAACTTCATCATCAAAAGTTACCCCCACAAAACTTAACTAATTGGTACTGTATTAAATTCATTTAAATGATTAGCATTAGATCCACCTTCTGACATATTCATATTAAATAAATGCTTCATCAGAAATACCTTATTTGAGGCAGAGCGTTTTTAATATAGTTTGCCCAATGCCAACATTAAACCCTCTATTATTATTTCCTTTGAAATATTAAAGGCTACCAATGCCGCTAGGCACAACCTTATTGTTCCTGGTGCCTTTTTGTTGAGAATATCCATTCTGTCTCTGTCATACTCATCGGATTCTTTGTCTTTCTGTTCAATGGTTAGTACAAATTTTTTTGGTACAAATAATATTCCATCCGCATCCCCCAAAGATGGTAGTTTTGGCCGTTAAATTTTTCGACCCTAAACCTACATCTTTTGCCATTGCTCCCACTTGAACTGGGAACCCTTCTCTCCTGCGAGTTTATCAACTAAATAGCCCTTCAGCTTTGATACCAATTGTTAGAAAATTATCTATTACAGAGAAATGGACCACATAAAATATACTGCAAAAATATAAACATGGAAAACAAATAAAACAAGAGAGACATAGATATATGTGGTTCACCCAATTTGCGCAACATCAACGGGAAATAGCCAATCCTTCCTTTTATATTATCCAACAAACTAAGGAGATACAACCTACAATAGATCTGCTATAATTCCCTCTTTTCTCTCACACAATATTCTCTCTCTTTCCCATTCGAAATACAAATCTACATAGATGCAATACAATTCCCTCATATATAACGACGGGTTTCCTTCTAGGTGAAAAAGCCCTAAATTAAACATAGCTTCTACTGTCAGATCTCCGCCTAATGGATGACCCAAATCAACTATGAAATTACAACATTTTCCAAGGCAATTTTACATCTATTTTTAGCTTTGGGGGCGCTGCTCCCAATCCCTCGCTAGGGGAAGGCTCCTAAAGATCACAGCCACCCCCGTTGGACCCCCCTTGTAGTGCAAATTATGGGAATCATTGTTGCCACATTACGAATTGGGGTTCAATGCAGTGATACCTCAGAATAAAGAAGATAATCAGGCTCCACACCCAGCACCCTTCCTATGGTCCCCAAAAAATTTATCTCCAAGAATTTGTCTTGAGAGAAGAAAAAATTCTATCCCCAAAAATGACAGACATTGCTCCTCCTCCAGCTCACTGATCAACCTGAGAACTCACAAAGAGCCTCGAAATTGAGCCAACCATATGCATAGTCCCTGCCATGGAATTCGAACTCGGCCCCCTTTTCACTATGGAAAGACTGTGAGAGTAGTGATGCAAAACATTAGGTCTGCAACAAAGTCAATGAGCCAGAATGCATTGCCCCGCATTCTCGTTATTCTGGAAGTGACCGCCTACACCCACCCCATTATGATGATTGTTCTCGCTTACATGAGTCATTTTAATTGATATTATTTCCTGATGAGGATATATGGATGGATAGAAGCATCACTACCATCCACATTATTATCCATGATACAACAAATAATTGAGAATACCATTGTAGGTGTTGTAGTTTCTCTCAATAGTAGAAAGCTTGGAAAGATTATTGAATCCATTCAATCTGTTGTAAATCAAAAGGTATGCAATTAAAAGCCTGATAATTTTTACTTTTGTTCTCAAATCTAAACTAGGCCTCGTAAGCACTTCAAAATGATGTTCGTATAATGCTAACAAGTCTTTTTCATGGCCCTAAGCATAATTCTAGGGTTTAGAGAATTAGTGATGACTCATTTCTTGTTTTAAACCTTGAAACTATCATTTTCAATAAGAGGTTTATAATTCTACCCATATCTTATTTTATATTCTTTGATATCTTATTTAACAAGTTGTGTTACATTATTAGCCCTGTCACTCACAACTATGTAGCCACCATTTATCTCAAGTGTTTTTCTTATTAATCATAATATTCTCTGCTTAGACACAAAATCTTAGGGTCAAGAGTATTTAGATTAGTTTCTCTAAGAAAATAATCTAGGCCGTCATTGAAAACACAACAACCAAAGTACATAATAAAGCATCATGCAAAACTATGAAGATAACATCATGCTAAATTTACCTACAAGGTGTGTTTTTGATGTACTTCACCTTGTAGGTAGATAAGATAACAATCTCTTTGTTGATAATTATTACCAATGTTGTAGTCTCAAGGGGGGAAATCATGGTAAGAAAAATGAAGAAGTCTTTATTTTTTAGGAAGTAAAAATGAGTTTTTCATATGAGAGGGCTAACTCTATGCCCGTTTGGCTTGACCTTTTAGGAATTTTAACATTCTAGTTAAATTCGAGATGCCTTTCACCATCATTGCTTGTCTTTATCAAAATATATTTGACCAAAATTCACATTTAATATTTTGTACTCTCTCTACTGGATACTAGACGGATACTTCAACCTTCCTTTCAAAGCTTCTTAGCATGTTGGATGAAAAAATTGTTCTAACAATTGTTTTTCTTGGTCCCAAGAATAATTCTAGGGTTCAGAGCTATAGAGTGGCATTTCTAAGACAAAAAAAGTAAGATGATTCTTAGCTTTTGTAGAGATAATGTTTCTTCATGATATTTAGCTTGTTTTCATCAATGACTATCTTTATAATGGGGATATAGTATTGGAGGTTGCATCTGACTCAAATTTCATAACTCTTTGTTTTCTCTACACAGAGTTATGTTTGAGACCATAGTATCAGCTGATCAAAATCAAAGTCAATTGTTTCTTATCTCTTTCAAACGATGACAATGTTTTGATATCCATATGTTTTTAAGTGAGAAGATGATTTAGAATTCTTAGCGAAGTATTTTTCTTTGTTTCAGTCGTTGTGGATGCAGAAACAAATCATGTGCAACATGTCCCCTTTTTTTTTTGAATCGAGGTTTTTAGGAAACCTGGCACATTAGATTTTTTAACTCATCTCGTTTTTTTCTAAGATTCTACGAATTCTCCACATGAGAAAAATAAGTTCAGTGAAAGGGAAATAGAAAACAGAAAACTAAAATTTGGGAAAAGAGGAAGTACCAGGTCTTCGATTGCAACGAACCTAACAAAGAATCTATGATATATCAATTCATGGATACGCCTATACCTGTGGTATGTCAATGTCAATTAGATTTTTTTTTTCCATGGGTAGTTGGGAGATTTAAATGGATTTTAATAAACTCTTACCAGCAACTACAATTATAGTTAGTACGAGCTTTATACAAGCTACATCTTCTAGAATATCTTGTTCATATGGTTACAGGACAAGCTAAGCTATATGTGAAGGTAGAATTATAATTCCAAGCACAAGAAATTAGAGCTTGAAATTAGATCATTAATTTCCCAAGAACAAGATGATTCCAAGGAGAATTACAGTTCGCTACCCCACTCTAATAAATTCAATCTAATGAGATGTACTAGATTTTCATAGGTCCGGAGCCTCTACAATTCTAGGGTAATCACTTACTCATAAGTATTTCAGACTCCTAATTCCAATTCCAAAAGAGGAGTATTGTTGTTTGGGTGTGTGATATCATTCTCGGTTCATCATCACTTCAATGTTAGGCGATCGATTCATTGAGTGGTTTTGGCAGGTTCAGTTCTATTGTGTTTTGGCATTTTCTGCTCAATTTTTACCTCCTCCTCCTGCCTCATGCAGTTGTTGTAATAGCTGGTGATGGGGATTATCCCATCGGACATAATAACATACGTGTTGCTGAGGATTTTATGAGTGAAGTAAGTGAGATTTTTCTTCGTGTAGGGTACTTTTTGGTGAAAGCCTCGGTTCTAAACGACAATATTACATCCCATAGTAGTGAGCAATGTGGGAAGGATGTTAATGCGGCCCTCACTTTTATGCCTTGGTTGCATACCCTTATGCTCAATCACAGTTACACTGAAGCCATCACCCATTTGGATCATTTTAAGGATAGTCTTTCGATTTTCTCTAAGCTTAGTATCATTGATTCTGTAAGAATTTTTATCGAGAAAGACCATTGGTTCTTTATAATCTCCATTTTAAAGAAAAGCAGAAAGATTAATGGGGACCTTTTAATTATAGGTGTTTATATAATAATGGGAGTTTATTTAGTTGAAATTCTTGTAATATTCTATGAATGATTATCTATGCCCTTTTTAGCATCTACAGGATCAAGTGCAATTTTGGTTTTCCCATTCGAAATTAATGTTTGCATGGATGCATATTCTTTTCTTTATTCAGGCCAGCAAGTTTTCCAAGTCTCAACAAATCTTAAAGTTACTGAACTTCAAAGGTACTTAAGATATTAGAAAGTGTTCTGGACACTTTCTTGTTTACATTCTTAAAGTTTACCGACAATCCTAAATCTTAATGAAAATTTGTTTTTATTTCCGATTCTTCAAGTAAAATGCCTCTTCCCTCGCTTGAATCGGGATTTTCAATAAAACCTGGTAAAAAGTGCGTCTCTTCGTTTTTCCAAGATTTGACAAGTGTGCGGATGAGGTTTTTGGAATATGTTGCTTGAGTCAATTTTTTTTTTCAACTATTAAAAATCATGAGATTTAGATATTCCTGCGTGGACCCTTTTTTTCATGTAGAAATATCTTTATATTTCATTGTAGAAATATCTTTATATTTCATACTAGGAATCTATATATTTAGATTCCTTACTATGAATTTAGATTCTTTATATTTCATACCATCATGAGGTTCATTACAGACATTACAAGAAATGTTACATTTTGTGGCTTAAATTTCTATAGTTTGCTTGTGTGTTATGAAACTGTTATTAATCATCACTTTTCTTTTGTTCAAGGATACAATTCTCTCAACATTGGTGTTCTTTGTATCCTTCTTGAATGATTAATATGTATAAAAAAAGCAACACATCAGAAGCCCTTGCCTTTATTTACCCACCTCCATTAGAACATCAATGCGAATGTGCCAATGAGTGTCTTATTTTTTGTGAAAAATTATTTTGTAGGTCCATTGCTACTAATAAAATGAAATGAACAGTGCTACAAAAAGCTACCTTTCCAAGTTTCAAAAATTGTTATGAACATTTTCTATTATGAAACTTTTATTAATTATTAATTTTATTTTGTTCAAGGATACAATTCTCTCAGCATTAGTGTTCTATGTATCCTTCCTAAATGATTAACATGTATAAAATAAGCAACACATCATAAGTCCTTGCCTTTATTTACCCATCTCCGTCAGAATATCATTGCCAATTTTCTAATGGGTATCTTATATTTTGTCAAAATTTGTTTTTTAGGTACATTGTTGCTGATAAAACCAAACAAAGAGTGGTACATTCAACAAAAATAGTAATCTGCCATATGAGTAGAAAGATGATTTTGATGATAGTGTGTTCTTTGTTGGAGACCCTAACTTTGAATCCAAACCACCTCAAGATGGACTTGAATATCTTCGACTAGTCAAGTATGTAAATCATAAGATATCCTTAGGTTTCTTATATATTTTTCTTAAATGGAAGTATCTCCTCCTAAAATTGGAGAAGTATTAGTGGGTTAGTTCTTCAATTTTCTCAAGGATGTTTTTCACTCACATTCTTTTCCATCTATCTTTAGCACAATTTCCTATCCATTCTAGAATTAAGGAAGGAAAGGGTTGAGTTTTCTCGAATCTGAAATATGACAGTTGAAGTTAGTCATGGTTTGTAAATGTGAATGTTGTTGTTTTTCAAATTTTGGTTCTATATATCTATCTTCTCATGCATTAATATAGCCAAAAAGTTACATATCTTGGATTTTCTTTTATTCATATTTTAAACTAAATGGATTTTTTGAAAGAGGATTTATATTTTGCGCTTGAAACTTCATGTAAAGTAATGGAAATTTTCCAAATAGCTACATATTAATTTGAATGCTTTGCTAGCTAGATTGTCTAAATCATAGCACAAGCTCAATTTTTTCCCTAAGAAAAAAATTATAATTTCTATTGAAAAGAAAGAGTGGAAATCATATTCTTTTTTGGCTCTATGCATGTGTACAAAACAAGATGAACATAAAAAATAATAATCATAATAATAATAATTAAAATTCTCCTATGGATACATATGGATTAAAAATATAACATTTTAAAGCAAAGAAATCCCCCTTATATTCTACTATTAAGAAATTGAGATTATCTTCTAAGGGTTGGTGATAAAACTAAGTCTCATGGCTATCCTAAGAAATTTACAATACAATATCTGCAATAAATAACAGTGAGAATGACTCCTCAGGACAAGCCTTGAACACAAAATACAGAAGACCTTGACCGTGCCAAGGAACCAAGATAGATTATTCTAAAATAGCTAATCCAACTTCATCTTTTTGGACTTATTTTGAAAGTGCACCAGGCACCATATTGTGTTCGAATAATACATGAGTGTGTGATATGGCAGCGAACAAGGATGATGCCACTTTTAACTAATTTTCTAAAATCTTCCAACTTAATACATTGAATTTTAATCTCCTCTTTCATCTATTGAATATCCAGTTAGTTACATGTAGTTTCCTAGCCCTTTGCCCATAAATTTTTTCAAAAGAAGATGAAGGACCATTATTTCAGTGTAATTGTTTCACCTAATTCCTAAACCAACCTTGAATGTGATGACTCGCTCTCCAACTGGGAATAAAAGACCCCTTGCATTTCTAAAATTATCTTTTCCTTGTCTAGCACCATCAAAGAAACTTCATGGAGAGGATTTGTCAGTATATATGTCTCCTTCCTGCCATTGTTGTCTTATCTTTGAAAATATTTTGCATTCATGAAAAATGCCATAGACCTGATTGTAAACCTTGGAAGTTTGAATTTGTTTCCCTTCAAATATTTTGGCATCACGTACCAACCAAATGTCCCATTTAGCATGACATAGAATTTCCCTAAAAACTTTTAATTCGTATTTTTGAAACCAATATATAAGGCATTCTTCCATCAAAGTACCTCTTCAAGCATTCTTCATTCCAATTATTTTTTCTAGATCTTTCTAGAGATATTAGGCATATGGACAATGAATAACTAAATGAGTAATTGTTTGCACATTCCTCATGATGGGTCCTTTGCTTCCTCTTATATGTAAGACTTCCCATGTTGGAACCTTATCTCTGATTGTGATCCATAGGAAGATTCTTGCTTCTTAGGTGTCTTTATTATTTGTATTTTATTCCACCATCACATATCTTCTTGACCAAAAATATCCATTAAATAAATATAATTGACTTTATAGTGTACATACATGTAACATTATTTTTATCCCACATGAAGGAATCCTCTGAATCCTTCCATTCTCCACCCAAATTGATAGATTATGTTGATTCACAACCCAAATGCCAAACATTTTTAGCATTTCTATACACAATTTGATGTAAAGTAAAAAATACTTCCTTTTTTCTCGTTAGGACCTAGAATAATTTTTTCACCACATTCCATAATTGGATCTAAGTCAATCCTTACATTCTTCTCACTGTCATTTTACCATGTAAAGGAGTTTTCACTGATAGGAAAGGTTATTGCCATAGGTTTCTAGTGATTTGAAGCAATATTAATACTTTTCTAAGGAGTCCTTATCTAGTCCAATAAAGCACTAGGGGCTACATACTTCTTGAATCTTCACTCCTTTCCTTTCCAAATATCTTCTTATCCAATAAGGTTGACAAACATAAAATTTGAAAAACTCAGATATAGCACCAACAATGACCAAAAACAACGATACAACTGATGCTTGTATAACATTAAAAATCCATCTAATGTTTGGTCCTGATAGATTGGACTTGATTACAAAACATATCTAAACTTATCGACCATACCTAACTAGAAATTGATAGAGCACAAGAAGAATTGGTTTCTATAATAAGCATGCACGAATGAGACGACAACTATCTCAGATGGTACATGAGAGAATCACACACATATTTTCATATTTATAAAAGGAGTAGGAAGGGAAGGATGGGTACATCATGTAGTTACATAGGAATGGGAGGGGAACATTCTGTAGTTACATAGGTGTATATTCCCATGAGTAAGGTCAGATGAGTCCTAAAACATAGGTATAAAACAAGCACATCTTTGGCCTATGTTGTGTATTTGTTATTCTCTATATCATTGATGGATGGTTATTGATTGATGTAAAGCAGAGGATGGGAAAGTCCTACCAATTCTCTTGACAAAAAAAAATCAAGTGGATGGGTAGAATTATGTTTTAAAGGGCGAGCCATAAATCAATACTTGAAATGTAGAACTTGAGAATAGAAAGCTATATGATCTCGATCTAGGAAGATGATAGACCGTGGAAAAATAATGATGGTATTGATGAGTCTTCCTTGCAAATAAGCTTTAACTATTAGACCACTACCCAAATTTCAGTTACCTACAATGGAAATAGTGACTCTAGCTTTATTTGTATGAATAGTGATTTTGGCCATTATCCTGTTATTTTCCTATGAACGTTGATATTGTGTTGTCTCTTTGGCTTCTGTCAGGTAACAATAGTTAATAAGGAATGTGTTCTTGAGCGACATGAACACATCTTATTCTATTATTGACAGGGATATCCATGGTTTTCACACATGGCCACAAAAACATAGACGTTAGTGGGATCTCCAAAGTTTGTGTTGGGTGAATTTAATAATAGTGATGATTTTTATTCCTAGTCAGATAAAGAATATCACAAGTCAAATTCAAATAAATAGAAGAAACTCAAGAACGAAGGTGAAGCTATTTCCTTTTGTCCAAGTGAAGTCACTAGAACACCTTAGCAAGTTAAGGTGTTTAATTCTAGCAGTATGCCCTCTCTTATAACATATATGCACAGTATTCTTGTGTTTGCATATTTCTCAGTTGAAAAATGTTGTGTTGTAAAATGAGTTTTCTCTTCAAGTTCACCAGCAGTTGGCAAAAGTACTACAAAAAGTTATTATGTGACTGAGAAAAGGGCCTCAGTAGAATCAGATTTAGGTATTTTCAAAACAAAGACATATGATAAAACACCAGCACACTCAAAGAAATTTATGACTAAGGGATATGAAGGCATGTCAAAGTCTTAAAAGAAACATAAATATCGAGGGATAAAAAAATCCAAGGAAAAGTGATTCTCTCAATATGATAAATTCAAATATGATGTTTTCACAAGGAAACCCCAATTCTATTAATAAAGTATTGATTTATATGCCCAGTAGTCATTGTGCCTATCTTATGCAATGTTTTCAACCTAATCTTAATGGTTTCCAAACTCCAGTGAAAGAAAGCACTCCATGTAGAAGAAAGAAAAATAATTCACCAACCGAGAAACATGTTGTGGGTAGATGGCAAAAGAAGGTTATGGGGATTAAGAGCCCTACAACAGGGGCAAAAGGTGGTCCTAAAGCTAGAGATGACACAATTGTTAGCTCATCTTAGCATTTTCGTTCACCCGCACTAAGGAGAAATTAAACTGTCTACCCTAAACACTTATCCATATGCCTTTGAACTAAAAATTAAACAAACACCACAATATACATGGAAGACAAGTGAAGCAAGACTAAACAAAAAAATTAGATTTGTCATCTTTTTCTTCTCCAACACACTAAGAAAGGCACCATCAACTGAATGCTTTATGGATTTTCTAGTTCACAATTATGACATCTATTCACTGGATTTTGCTGCAAAAGAGATTGTTAAACACTACAAAATATAGATTTGTGGACATGGAAGGTAGTGATGGAGTGTGTTGCTGAAGAAACAAAATTTACATTGTTGTTTGTCATTTTTATTTGTGATTTAGTATCGACTCTATTGCTTCATTAAAACTGAGTCTATTTTGTATTGGCAGATAATTGAACACATTTTTTTTCTACAATGCTTTGTCGTCTTAAAGTGAATTAATTTCTGACTTATTATTTGGTGTCTGTTGCTGAAAAGAGATACTGTCACTATTATAAGTTTCATATTTTTTATTTGTTGGTTTTTGTGATGTTTTGATTGTGGACTTGTGAAATTCCAAATTGCATGTTGGTGTATGTGAAGGGGATATATATATATATGTCCTACGTGGTTCACGGTTTTCAGAGATCCGTGTTACATTTGCATAGAAGTTTAGATATCATTCAAATATCTAAATTTTGTAATTATTTATTTTAATTTTTACGTTATAAAGGAAATAAAAGTTACCAATTATAAAAAAACACCCAACAACAACAAAATTGAGATTTTTCTTTCACTGAACCTATGACATATTGCATCTATCGTCATCAATGCTCTTCTTCAATATGTTATCCACTTATGACATTTCCTTCGCAATATTTCGTGCATTTGCTAGTTATAGGTCATTTATAGGTTATAAATGTCTTCAGACTTTCACTTCAAATTTAGTATTCAACTAAACATATTGAGTCTCTTATATGTAACTATTTCTCATATAAAAACCAAGTGTCAATGAGTCAAGACAACATCTTATTATTCTATGGTGCTTAGTGGCTAGGACATTAGCCCTATAGTTAAGTCTCATAGCCCTACCCCATCCATATTTTTAGATAGAGTGAAGCTCCATGTGAATTAGACTCTTTAATATGTGATCCTTAACACCTCCCTAAATACGCCACAATAAACCATGGTCTTTTATGCAATTTCCCTGTGATTTCTAGAGTGTTTATTAACTATTACACAGCATAAGCAGGCATTTACCAGGGCTAGCCAAGAGGAAGTAGAAAATAGCACCCTAGGTTCCAAATAAACATATACTTATTGGTTGGTTTACAGCAAGTAAGAAGTTAGGGTAGACCATTTGAGGTGATCCCCTTATTATAACCATTCCATAAGCACACCAATTAGAATCGAAAATCCCCCCACTATGTTTCCAACTCGTAGCTATACATTTAACATGGACTCGCATATCTACATTTCACTTTTTCATTTTCATTCCTTTTCAATACGTAGTAATTTTCATAAGTAGGACAGGTGATCCTTTTTCGCTAGCTCTATTGCATAAGAAACAATAAAAGTACGTGCCTAATACCAGGTCATAAACTCCAGAACCATTAGGTAGGAACCCACAACTTTGATGTTGATTTTCTTGTTTAGTAAAAGATTTCCAAGGGTTTAATATATTGAAAGTTGTAGAATTTACAATTTATGAAGTTTCAAGGTCTAAATTTTAAAAGTCTAATTCTTTAAAGAGAGCTAGCTCAATGGAAGAGAACCTGATTTACAAGGAGGTTGGTGGTCCAATTTCATCGAGCCTTGATATCCATATGGAATGGTGATGATCAATTTTTGGTGATAGAGGCTCTTTTGAACATTACCAATGAGCTTATGGTGATATTTTTCAACCCTCACTAAAATATGAAATGGTGACAATCAACAAACGACACCATATATATGCATCAATAGTGACGACCATGAAAGTTTTGTAATCTAAAGTTGTTGTTGTTGATATGAAATGGTAATTGTCACTATATGTCATTATAGTCATTATTCGTGACAGACCTTGAATGCCACTACAACACCTATACTTTTGGCAATGCATTTTTGGTGATGGTCAATGATATATGCACCAATAGTGACGTCCATGAAAGATCCATCACAATAAATTGTTATTGTTCATATGAAATGGTGACTGTCATTATCTATTATTATAATCAATATTTGTGATGGACCTTGAATTTCACTATAACAACTATACTTTTGGCAACGCCACATTTGGTGACGTTCAGTTTTTTGGTGACCGAGACTATGGTCCATCACCATTGGTCTTATGAAATGGTGATGATCGATATCCATCATTATAAATCATTATTGGTGAAAAACCTTGAATTTCACCACAACAACTATACTTTTGGTGACACCACCTTTGGTGATGTTCACTTTTTGGTGATGAAGGCTCTTTTGACCATCACCAATGAGCTTATGGTGACATTTTTTGCCTCTCACCAATGTCATTTTTTCTTGTAGTGTAGAATCGTATAATGGTTGTTCAGCATGCCTTCGTAGGATATAAGAATTACATTACCTTAATTTCCTGGAAATAGTTAGAAAATGATAAAGATCATTCTTTCGTAAGTGTGGTAAAGAAAAGAGAGGAAACCATGAGATTTCAGAGTGGATGCAAGTGCTAGTGATGACCATATTAGAAAACTATGAAGAAGATTCATTTATTGTTGTAATGTGTGTTTTACATGTAAGCATTAAGGGATAGGGTTTGAACTAATGCTTCCATATATGTCATGTGTGTCATGTGATTTACAAATTTTAATTTAGAATTTTGAGGTGTTATTCTAGAAGTAGTTATCTTCCTATGTAAAGAAATATTGTATTCCATAGAATACTACATGGAAATATACCTTCCTCATGTTGAGAGAGGTACAAAAAAAATTATTTAGATGAGTAAATTCAATAGTTTTTCCTCCTCTACCATAGTTTTGTCAATGATTTTTTCAAGTTCCTTCCTTATTTCCACTTTCTCATACAAGATATAAATAGAGTCACATTACTAGTGAATATGGACAAGGGAAAACATATTTATTGATAGCTTTAGAAGCTAGATCACATGATCTAGAAGAAAATAAGGGAAACTTAAAAGTTTAAGCTTCATTGTGCCAAGTCTTAAAGGCTTAAGACTTCATTTATTTACAAAATATGTTGTTAGATTTGCATTATGATTGATATCTTGGAAAAAAAATTGAAAGGTCATATGGCAGGTTGTACCTGTACCTAAAAACCATGAATCTCTCCAAGAAGCAAATGGAGTGTGGAAAAGATCTTGAGTTACTCCAATATTTCAATGGGAAACAATATAACGACCATATTTTAGTGCTTTACCATTAGCTAGAGCTAGCTTTTTACCTTTTCCTTCTTTATGGTTTGATCATCTTTATTTTGTCCCATGGGATTCTTCATGTTGATGCATCGTGTCCATCTCTACAAAAATGAATGCAGTGAAGATCATGCCTTTCTCCTTGGTGGTGTTTAGCCCACTACATTTAAAATTATTTATTCTACATCCTCTTCTACTACCACTTCATTTAGGAGAATCATGTGACTGATTCTTACCTTAGTGAGCAAGATACACTTTGTCTTTAGGGGATTGAATTGATATATTCATTGTATTTAAATATTTCTCTCATTCTACGAATTCTTTACTAAGGATTCAAAAGTAATGGACATGAGTTGCTCACTAGGAATTCAAGATAACGAGAGTCTGTAGAGTAGAGAGCCTTAACAAAATCCATGATAGGAATTTCCATATTAACTCTAGTGACCTACACATCATAAATGAAGACTCTAATTTTAGAGGCTAGGGAAAGAGGGACATCATCTTTCATGCCAAGATTGAAGAGTTTTAACATCAGTTGAACAAT
>APFE030086285.1:282180-299770 GCA_000404065.3 Pinus taeda
AATAAAATAATAATAACAATATAAAATGGATTTATGTAGTTATTGTTATTCTAGAAATGTAAAATATTTTAAATACAATTTGGAGAGTTTATATAGAACATTACTTCTTAATCCCTGTAATTGCATAGAACTGGGTAAAGGTATTCTCGATGTAGTAACCTCCTTTATGGCATCACAATATTTTTATCTTCTTCCTCATTGAGTTCTCCACAAGATATTTGAAATCTTGTAACTTCCCAAACACTTCATTCTCAATATTAAAAAACTAGATCTAAGTCTTCTTGCAATAATCATCAATGAAAAAGACATAATTGTTGTATATGTCCAATGACTTAAAAGTCCCGGGAGCACATAAATGTGAATGAACTAAATCCAACACTCCCTTAGATCTTCTGCTTTCACATAATTTTTCATTATTTCACATATATTTGCAGTCATTTAATATAAATAAGTTAACTTATCACATAAATTCAAAAAATTAAAAACCTATTATTTAAAATTTTTAATTTTATTAATAAATTAAATTAGAATAACATTGATATAATTATAATTCATACTTTTTATTCCATAATACTTAAATATTAATATAAACATTTAATATTAATATAAGCCTTTTAAAGAAAACAAAATAATAAAGCAATTATTATAAATAAAATTATTGTAATTATTTAATTTAAAATATGATTAATATAACCATTATTATTTTTTCTTAAATTAAAACATCAACCAATATGATCAGGACCCTTCTTCCTCATTCAGTTCTCCACAAGATATTTGAAATCTTGTAACTTCCCAAACACTTCATTCTCAATATTAAAAAGCTAGATCTAAGTCTTCTTGCAATAATCATCCATGAAAAAGACATAATTGTTGTATATGTCCAATGACTTAAAAGTCCCAGGAGCACATAAATGTGAATGAACTAAATCCAACACTCCCTTAGATCTTCTGCTTTCACATAAATTTTCATTATTTCACATATATTTGCGTTCATTTAATATAAATAAGTTAACTTATCACATAAATGGCAAAACCATTAAATTTCATTATTTCACATAATCATGTGCATTCATTTAATATAAAGTTAAGTTAACTTATCACATAAATTCAAAACATTAAAGACCTATTATTTAAATTTTTTTATTTTATTATTAAATTATAAATTTTAAAATACATTTATATAATTAATTAATTAATACTTTTATATTAAACAATACTTTTAAATTAATATAAACACTTAGTATAATATAAACCTTTTAAAACAAAATATAATAAGAGCAAATTATATTTAAGTAAATCCATAGTATTATTTATTTTAATTAAAAATGATTAATAATAACCATTATTATTTTTCCTTAAATTTTTAAAACATCAACCAATATGATTCAGGACCAATATGAACCTGAAAATATTCTATAGGGCTTTTTTCACATTAGTGAAACCTAATAACGAGTCCTACTATGAGTTTCACTTCCGATCTTAATTCACTTTTTAAAATAATTTTTAATAAAATCAGGGATGAGAAGAACAACTATCTCCTAAGATAATAGAAGATTTCTTATGTCAATGGATATAAACAACATTTAAATCTACAGTTATTTAAAAGTTCAAGTCTATGAGTATATCAAGCACTTTTTATGTACATATTAGAGTATACTACATATTCTTTTATGTACATATTGGAATCTACTAGAGCATACAACAATTTTTTTTGCATTTAAATTTTATATTTATTTCAAAAGTGATAAAATTTATTAAATAGTTATACATGTATTATTTATTTATGGGTGTGAGTTAATTTATTAGTGAGTGGACGACGGTTGGAAAAAAAAGTGAAAAGAAGATAAAGAAAAGGTAATGGGAGAAAAATATAAAAAAAAAAGTAATGAAAGTGCGAATAATAATGACTAAGTAAAAACAATGTAGATAAAGGTTGGGAAAAAAGTGAAAAGAAGATAAAGAAAAGTAATTAGAGAAACATATTTAAAAAAAACAATGAAAGTGTTTTTTAAATGATGTCTATTTTTTTCAATATTTTATGTGAAAATTGGTTTAAAAAATTAAAAAATTACTAGCAAGAAAAAATAATTTAATAAACTAAAAATAAAATATTCTAATATCTACATTAAATGAAAATTTTCAAAATCGATTATTCATATAAATATTATTCAAAATTCAATATAACTCATATATAAGAAGATAATAAATTAGGTTATTAGTGGTTCTTAAGTAACAAGGAGATATATAATTCCATGGATATTCAACATAAAATTGGTTCTTTGGCGAGTGAGTATATATATATAGTGAGTAAGTATAATTATATATATATTATATATATAATATATTATATATATATATATAAGGAAATGATGGCAAATTTAAAGAATTTCATATTTCTTAATCCATGATTATCTAAATTTATTCTTCCAACATAGATAAAAATTCTCAATAAATTTGAACATATTTAATATATTTTAAAATTTTATATTTATTTATATTTTATTGAAATAAAAAATTAATAGATTGATGATATTAAATTCCTCTTCTATATAAGTATATTAAAAAATAGATAAAAAAAGTATATTAAAATTAAAATCATATTCATGAAATTATTTAATCACCAATAGAGAAAAAATATATAATTAATAAATTAATTTTAATAATAATTATTACTATTTAATTACACAAATGATAATTATTATTTTAAGATATTTTAAACCATATATTATAATTAATTTAAAATAATTCAATAAAATTTATTATTTATTTTAAAAAAATTATAAATAATATATATACTTAAATTAGGTATGTTCAACTTTTTTTTAATCAAATCACATATTTATACAACCTTTCATTTGAACACATGATAAGTAATAATGGACAAACGATACAAAATTACACCTCACGCGGTTCCATATAATTCTAACTCAGATAAAGACAGGTTTCTCAGAAATGTTATTTTCACCACCAAACCCGAGTTTTGTTTATAGCATCTAATTGCATATTTAAAAATATATAAAAATTTCTCACATAATCTAACTACACTCACAATCTTATGTGTTCAGCAATGGAACTTTAATTTTAAATATTAATTTAATTAAAAAATGAATTTCATTATAAGATCCTGTCTAAGGAGCTGTAAATTTGTTTCTATTCTGTGCTTAAAAACAAATTTAACCAAATACCCAAATTCATTGAACAGACTTTGGAATCTCCTTTCAAAGGACTTGGGATTTGATACCTCTGGTGTCACATCATATTCAGAAATAAAAAACTAATGTACTTACAAACGAATTTAGTGTACTTGAAATGAATTGAATGATCGATAAGGTTTGAAGTGTTTGATGAGGAGTCGTACTTACTCTGGTGAACTATGTCGTAATCCAGTACAATATCACAGTTTAAATTTATTGACTCTTTTCAAAGAATATTTTAATTCATATAGAGAAACCCAAACAACAAAGGTTTTCCATGAGTAACACCCTAATACGATATACCCAAGATTTCCATTCGATTTTTAACTGAACTTATATTAGAAACTGAAAATGGAGAATGATTGCCCTCGTCCTAGAGTTTGACACAATATTTTTTCGCCCTAGTTGGAGATACATACTTCAACATGGTAACTAATACTTCGATGATGTATGCCAATAGATTTGCATATAGACTGCATCTCTCCTCCTCTACAAGGGCGCCATGAAGAAAACAGACACACCTTCGTTTTTAGTAAAAACCATTCAAGACGCAGATGGAGGGTTAAATAGGTGGTGGTAGCACAAGTTTTTACTAGAGGTGACAGTTCATGCAGATGAAAAGACAAGGAAAGGAGATTCGTCATGGTCTGTCATGACATCATAAACCTGCGCCGACCTGCAGATTGGACATGTTGGTTGTACCACCTGGTAATGGAACCATTTCGTAATGCAAGGTCTGTGAAACAAATGGCAGCATGGCAGCTTGCTGATCTCGTCGCCATTCGCCAAACTCCAAAAACAAACTACACAATCTTCATTGCTATAGGAGGGAAAAGAAGAAGCGAGAGTGAGCAAAGAGTTAGTGAATTGAGAGCCCACTGATATATTCATTCTATCAAGACCACCTTCATCATCATGGATTTGTTGGTCGGAATATTCAACTGCTTCCATGTTGTAATTTGAAGAGATGAGACCCAACGATGGGAAAAGAGAGTATGGCGTCTGCTTCATGGCGGCCATTAAAATAGCTACCTGTATTATCAGCACAGGCAGAAGGCCCTGTGACAAATCAGAGAAGTTGGAAATCCCCATGGACCAGTGATGAGTAGAGAAGATGTGGGCTGATATCATATAAGCAAAGATTGAGAATATTATATAAGAAAAGCATAAGATATTAAAGCAACTCGACACTGCTAAATTTACAGGAACGTACAAAAAGAGCAGTGCACGGCTGCAAGTTGTAAACGGCATGGGACCCTGGCAGGGCCGCCCTGCTCAGCCCATATGGAATCTTTTTAGATATTTTGAGTTTGTGACACTTGCAAATTGGGTTTCCAAAGCTCCCGCTGTCAGTAATTCTTCACAACTGGAAGGGATGAAATAATTTACTTGCCATAAATACCAGCGGTGAATATCCGCATCATTTCACGAAAGTTGCTATTTATGGTATTCTGCAGATCATATGCTGTCTATCAAACATATCTTTTGAGTGACAGCAAGTACGGAAGTTATTCAAGAAATGAAATTGGAGTTTTCACCTTTTCTAGAACTGAATCCGATAATCCACCAGAGCTCAATCTTCCTCTCGCGGTTTCATGGCCCTCCCACTTTTAACATGACGTTCAAATGTCCATAAACGTTTTGGTCTTTAGTGGGTTGTTCTGTACGGCTGTGGCAGGTGCTCAAACAGACACTCCCAAAGGTAGCCATGAAGATAGGACATCCACTTGGATCCTACTCCTACAGCTTGGTGTTCACCAGCTTATAAAGTATGTGATTATTTGCCTGAATCCTGATTTGTTAGTTGACAGGTCACTGCCGAATCTATGTTGAGTTGATGTGTTGCTTGATAAGTTTTTATCTGATATCAATTCTATAATGTAATGGAACCGACAATACTGTCAAATGTAATTTGAAATCCCAAAATGATGGCGTAGATATTGACACGTTCTTAAATATTTTTTATACCTCCTCTGTTGTTTTTATCATTATTATTAGATGTGCCGAAATAGATTAACAACTTAATACCTACAATCTACATACATTCGGCAGAAGCGAAAGTCTCCACTCACATACCATAAAGATTGAAAATCTTGTACTTTTTAGGTATTCGAATAACGCGAATTGTTTTCTTGTTTGTTATGCAACAATTCATTTTCTTAAAAAACATCTTAATAACTTAAGATTCAAAATCTGGAGGAATTTGACAGACTTAAAAATGTACACCTTAACATATTCAAAACTTGGAGTGAAACTTTTCAATTTTTCTAATTTTTAGTATTAGAATAAAACTGAAAACTATTTTTTATTAGCTAAATAGTTATTTTCTTAAAAAAAAATAAAAAAAAAAATCTTTAAACATAAAAAAACAATTTAAAGAATCAAGATCAAAAACCAAATACAAAGAGTGAAAGTCTATACAAAAATGTAGTTTTATACCATGTGACATTGGCCGTAAATCTCAAATAAGTTGAATTAAACGTAAATATATAAATTAAAAAATCTAAATCCAAAATCTAAATACAAACGGTAAAAGTAAAAATCTATTCTTTCAATATCACCGACAAAAAATGAAAATGTACTTAAAAAAAAGCACTAATAACTAATATAATAATAAATTAATTCACACCCATAAATAATACTGGGTATAACTATTTAATAAATTTTAGCACTTTGAAATAAATATAAAATATTTAAATGCAAAAAAGTAATATAAAGTATTTAAATGCAAAAAAGTATTTGTGGCATGCTCTAGTAGATTCCAATATGTACATAAAAGAATATGTGGTATACTCTAATATATACATAAAAAGTGCTTGATATACTGATAGACTTAAGCTTTTAAATAACTGTAGTTTTAATGTTGTTGATATCCCATTGACATAAGAAATCTTCCATTATCTTATTAGATAGTTGCTCTTCTCGTGCCTGATTTTATTAAAAATTAAGATCGGAAGTGAAACTTATAGTAGGACTCGTTATTAGGTTTCACTAATGTGAAAACACCCCTGTAGACCAGGTTCATATTGGTTGATGTCTTCATTTAAGAAAAAATAATAATATTTTTTATTATCTTTTTAAATTAAAATAATTAATAATATTGATTTATTGTAAAATATAATATTATCTTATTTATATTTGTTTTAAAAGGTTTATATTACTACTAAAAGTGCTCATATTCATATTAAAAGTATTATTAATATAAAAGTATTTTCTGATACAAAACTTTTTAAATGATGCTAAAATGAGCTAAAGTGTTGTATCGAATGTTGCACTAGTGTTTTGAAAAGAACTACTATAAGGAAACAAAAAGTGGGGGTGAACCGCGCTTGTAAAATACCTGGGGGTTAACTAAAATTAATTTAATTATAAAGTGTGTTAACGATGTTGATCGAATTTCGGAAATTTTCTGCACGAAGTGAAATATATATATTTTTAATAAAAATATATAGCTCAGCAAAAACGAAATGATCTTTTTGAGATATTAGCTATGCAAAGGTTCGGTAACATAAGTATGCCTGAAATACAAGGATAGTTAGTTCGATAGTAGATTTTGAAATTTTGTGTGTGCACGAAAAGAATGAGCAAAGGGATCGAGTTAATCAATGGTACGTTCTGATTCAAAATGAATGTGAGGTAAATGACTCAAAGCCGGGGACACTTATAAAAATAAATATAGTATAGATACATACCATAACATGCGGATGTATGATATCATGTCATGTGTGATGATGATGTGAACATCATGCACACTCATAGAATAAGAATTTGTACATGCACTGCAAATAATAATTTTCATCATGCCAAAGGTTGTGCACAAATGGTAGTTGTGCGTTGAGAAGGGACCTCTTTAATATGGTTATTTTTTACTATAATTGCATTTTAATGGAGTGAGCAATTATCACCATTATTTACTCACCATAAGTTAAATTTTTGTTATAGGTCGTCAAAAAAAAATTAAGTTTGAATAGTGATGCTATATATATATGCATGATAGTAATTAGAGAGAAACTTGGGGGAAGTTGGTATCATGAAGGCTGAAGTGAAATTAGAATGTTTTTGCTTAAAATTTTTAACACAAACCATAATATGTACTATTTGAGGAATTATATATGGAAAAATATATTGTTTCAATAGGCAAGAGATTGAAATGGTGATTGATACAATTGCGATATAGATGCATTGTTAAATAAAATCACCTAACTCTAGAAAATAAGATTATATAATGAAGGAAGTCCTTGATTGTAATTGGGCTTAATTGTTGTATACAGATATATATACCTATGCCTTGTCATAGATAGTTTTACATCATTTTATCATAGTCTGGTTAAGTAGTCATTAAGATAAACATGTTGGAGAGGAACATGCTTAATATCCATGAGTTATAAGAACATGTGTGTACAGACTTATAGGAATGATGTAGTTATCAAATGGTTAATGGTGGGATGGTCTTGATGCTATGCATCCATATAAGGAAGAGTCTTTAGCCTAAATCAAGCCATATATACATATTATGTGACAATAGTAAATAGGAAAAGTATGCATGATTATGTTAAAAGTCAGGTTGGACTATAAAAACAACTTATAGATGGTATAACTACTATGAAAGTATTGTACCAAGGTAAATGATAGTGAGAACATGTTATAGTATAAGGCTCTATAACCTGTACAAATTGTGGTCAAACAAATCCTTTGATTAATGCATCTGCTTACAATGTGACTCGTTCTTCTGTTGGAAGAAAGTATGGTTAAGGGGAAATCTAAGTTAAACATACTTCCAAGACATATGCATCTTTTGAAAGATATGTATAATAGAAACTATAAGTATCCTTGAGTGCAAACCATAGTTATTGCTGAAGTAGCACAAATGGGATGGACCCTCGGGTCAATTAAATGATATTTAACAATCTACTAAGTAGATTAATATCATAATTTGTTCTAAGAAATTTTGAGAGGATCTCTTATCAGATTTCTTTGATAAGGTGTTTGGACAACATAAGGAAATGTTGCATGATACAAACAAGAATTCATAAATAGATAACTCAGCTTTGGTAAAGGTTGATTTAATGTTAAGAATGAGCTGACATGTAAATACCCTGAGATCATAACCACTTACAACTACAAGGAATAAAAGATTGTAAGTAGTAAAAACTTTCATGTACAACTACACAAAATTTTTCATGGTCAATAGCTTGTTGAAACATAAATAGGGCAACAGTAAAACATACGAGGTGAATTAATGATTTCATGAATATTAAACTTCAACAGCTATGAGTTAATAAGAAGAAGGAATGATTAGGAGGAAAATATGTATGAATCTAATAATATATGATTTATATTGTAACCACATGACATCTAGGATTGATTTACACATGAATTAAAAACTTGCTTAATTACATAGATGCACCATGAAAATTAATGTTGGTATGATACTAATATGGTGGAGAAATATGTGTATAAAGTTTATGTCATGCAGGTGATACCATGAGGATGGTATTATAGGCTGTGCCACAACTAGACTATGTGCAACAACACATGGGACCATATGATTACATAAGCTACACGGTTGTAAAATGAAATGTGTATAACATACCTTGTGTGTAGGATATGCAGTAGTCATTGGATGGATGTCTGGCTAGGTAAACAAACTTGGAGGTTACCTAAAAGAAAGAAAGTAAGTTTAGTACAGGTAACTATGGCTAATCTCAATTTGGCGTACATACAATTTCAATGAATATATGTATATGAAAATATATATTGTGATGAGAAATAATTTGTTATAACTTTGCAGGCATATTAATGTGGAAAATATGCTAACTGATGTATTGTATGTAGAGAGACTACGAGAAGCAAGTGTTCGACAAGAGCACAAAGGCTTGAAAGAATGCAAGCAGAGGACATGCATGTTTCAAATAAAATAAATGATAAACAATAGTTGCTTTAATAATAACAGATTATGATATTTATCATGGTTAAAATGAGCATCAATAAATTCTCACAAATGATTTGAAAAATGTGTAACAGGTAGCTATGGAAGGAGAGATGCTGGTAACACTCCTTGAGACCGATGTAGCTATGGAAGGAGAGATGCTAGGAGCACTCCTTGTAGCATATGTACATCAGAAAATTTGCATCAGATGGCAAAATAGTGAAAACTATTGATTTAGAAACCAACTACCTGTGAATGAGGATATGACGCAGTGATACACCGAGGACAGTGTAAAATTTAAGGGGGGGAGTATGTAACACCCCTCCCTTGTGTATTACATTATTGTAGACCTAAGCTAAGGAAAACTAGGTTTGATACCCTCCTTTGTGGGTTAAACTATTCTACAACTAAGCTGAGGAAAACTAGGTGCTATGTAATATGAAAAGCAAATGAACTATTAAATAAATTAATACAATAAATCACTTGCAGGGTGGAGTACCAAGAGGGAGGAGATGCTTGCCAAATTCCATGAGGAATGGGATAGAGATGAATCTTTCATGATAATATTCTAGATGTGGTTATAGATAAGCTTGGATGGATTGGATATCTATCAGATGGATGGGAGATAAACATCCATCGAACATAAAAGATTTGCGGGAGATAAAGACAAGATTTTATGTGGAAAAGCATTGTGGGAGATAAGGATAACATTTTCCAGATAAGGCCTATGCAAATGGAAAATTCCATAAAGCAAGATGCCACTAATGGTAACTAAATCATGAAAGAGGTATTAAATACCCAGTGCATTGGTCAACTGAGGATAGTTGATCCTTGGAAAGATCTTCAGCTCGGGGTGAATGAGAGGTGATTCATGGCTGGGTGGTGGTGCTCTTCCCTCCAAGTGAGGTTTAATTGGTGTCAAATTCATGGAATATGTGTATGATGATTATTACTCTCTATGTGTTATTCATTCAATTGTTTATGAGAAGAGTTCTTACATTTCTTCTTCATGAGAATGATTGATGAATAATGTATGCTTATGACGTTTCTCTCTCATATGATGTGATTCACTTCCACGGTATGTCTTTCCTTACCTGTTATGAGAAGAAATGTCACAACGCCACGTCATACATATGGTAAAAATAATCAAAACAAAAATTTTTAATATACAACAATGTTTTGAATGTCATAGCAATATAACAATATTATTCAAGATGTAAGTACAATCGTATAAATGATAAGATCTCTGTTTAAAATCTGGGTTATCGATTTTAGATTTAAATGTCGTCATTTATTGGGCTTCATTAATATTAACCATGCGATGGGGATTCCAAAAACACCGCTTGCAGACAGTCTTAGTGCTATGCATTCATTGGTTAAGTTCATTACAGCTTATAACTTGCTAAACTTTACGTTGGTGTTGATATTGCTTATGGCATTAAATTCCTGCTCTGTTCTGGTATGTGGCATGGGCAGGTGTGTCCTTCCACAGCTGCACATCTCGAGTCCCTTGTCGCATCGACGGTGGAAGACCTAGGTTCACGATCCTACAGCTGGGCTATTTCTAGAGATTTAAACATCCCTGCTCGTGGGTGCTATGCCTCATTTTACTCCTTTCCTTGGCACCTATTCTAGTTCCTCCTCTCCTCTAACGAGCTTGCTCTATCTATCGAATCTAGAGCTTCAAACTGGATGGAAGATTTTCAAGAGCAGGGATATGGATTTCCCTTCGTAGAGTGTATCCCAGATAGGGGTTGCTTACAAATGTGTTCTCTTATGTATTTTTACGTTGATTAACTAATTCCTACTATTCTAGCTCTATTGCTAATGATATTTATGGTGCACTTTATCTGTAGGAGTCACGGCTATGGGTCTGGGGTCTACAGACTATTATTGTATGGTGGTTTCCTTGCATGTCTCCAACGCCCAAAGGTTTCCGGGTAAGAATTATCTTCGACTTGGTGCTTATTTGATAGAGAAGGAATCCTCTAGTTGATTTGAGGCTAGAGCTTCTACTCTCAAGAGTTTTACTAGTTTCTTTTTCTAGTTTTGAAGTTAAAATGAGATCTTATTTCCCAGTTATTTGTTAATAGTCTTTCAGGTGAAAGCCCATAGTTGTTCAAGAGTTGTATGCATGAATATTTCCTCTGTCGCATCGAGGATTTGGGTATTCAGTTGTGGGGCTTGAGATTATGGCCACACCGGCATAATATTCCATGTTTAAGTTATTGTGAACGATTTACAATTTCTCTGGTTAAGACCTGCTAATCTAATTTGACAGACTTCTTGGGATTCGATGTCGTTTAGGTTTTTTTCTTCATGTCCTATGGTATTGGTTCCACACGAAATGTAAATTTGAACTCTTGTTTGATGTGTGAATGATATAAGCTTGCTATCCTTTAAATTATCCATGATATTATTTCTCACAATTTCTGTACAGTTTGATGTGGTTAGAACTTGTTGTGGAAACCACGAGTCAGGGTTCGACTTATTTTATTTCTTTTCAAAATTATGTGGCTTTATGTTAAAATCAATTTGGTATTTTCCCTTTGTGAAAATGAGATGTCTGCAGTTCCCTATTTTTGATTTGATATCTGCATGTTTTAGTTAACTTGTTCGAGGATTATTCTGTCAGTGTTAACACCATGGGATTTCATTCTCATGTAGGGTTTAGGAAGATCTTACATAGTTTATGAATTTATTTAACGATGAACTCCTTTAGCGTGCTAGCCCAATGCAGATTTAGGGTAAATACCCTTATAACTCCCTACTACATTGACACTTCTTATTGCATCACGCTTCGGCTCTCTGGGGTCTAACACTAGATTACCTAACCCGCGGAATTGACTCTTTTCCTCATTTTGGGTACTAGCAATTTCTGTAATCTTTCTTTTTTGTTCTATGATCTCTTAGTCAAATTTTCTAATTTGCAGTTCTAAAATTTTACACAGTCAACCAAGAGATTGTTTACTAGTTCATTACAATAGTACTTCTACTATAATTAATTTTAAAACAATAAAAGACTTGTACAGATCATAATTCTATAGCTTGTATGTTCCAGAATATGGAGATTCTCTAGTTCTGAACAGATATTGAATCTACTGTAAAAGATTACTAGTAATTAAGGTGACCAGTTAGTTCCAACTTTACTGTTATTGATTCCTCGTAGATAAAAGTACAAATAATAATCCCACTCTTAATATTTCCAAATATCATTTCAGCATTAAGTGCTCCAACTACATCTTTTCCATTCTCAGTAAAAGACACATAATTTAGTTTTGTGCAACAGATTAATTCCCAGATGGTACCACTTATGTGAGTTGGGTTCAAAGGAAAGAACTCCAATGGTAGAGGTCACCTTTGTTTTCTTCTGCTTGTCATCCTCCCATCCATGAGATTTGTCTTTTGGGACCAAGTCTCCCCCCAAGCTTGCTCGCAAGACATTTGTCTTCTGCAAGTTGGTCACACACAGTGCTTATGCTATCTAGTCATCACTAGACTTAGCATATTTTCCCTTACCGCCTGACATCTTAGCACGATTTTCCTCCCCCCAATTCCCTTTTCTTTGGGAGAATTTTGCAGTTAGGGGAGGTAGTTAGGGTTTTTTCGGCAACTGCCTTTTTCAACTTCCTTCCATGAGAAGTTACAAGGTCTGCTAATACTTAAATAATTTCTCATTTTCAGTAATTAACAATATTATTCAACAAAAACATGTAATAACAATAATTATTCAATTTGTTGTTACTGTGGTAAAATAAGATATTTACAGTTTTCAGGGGACATTACATCTCCCCCTCCCAAAATCAAACACCGTCCCGATGTTTTCTGGCCATAAACGACCCTGGACAAGCTTCTCTCATGATCTGTTCATCCTCCCAAGTGGCCTCATCTAGCCCAAAGTGTTGCCGTTGCACTTTAACCTGGGTGATGGATCGTTTCCATAGCATTACTTCTGTCTGATCAGGTATATTTAGCGGCTCGACCAAGAATTCTCCTTTCAACTCGACCTGAAACACACAATACTTAAGTCAGTTTTTCCTTTAACAACAAAATTGATTGGCCTACCTAAGATACTTTCTTACCTGTATGTCATGTGAACTGACTATGTGCTTAGGATCATAAACATATCTTTCTAATACTGACACATGGAATACATTGTGGACCTGAATATGACTTGGCAAGGTGAGCTGGTATGCCACCGGCCCAACTCTCGCTAAGATTTGAAATGGTCCAGAAAACTAGGGTGCTAGCTTGGCACACCCACTCCATTGTAATGTACTCCTTTTAGCTCGAATTCTCACATACACATGATCTCCTACTTGGTATTCTCTAAAATTTCTCTTTCGATCAATGACGTCTTTTGCCCATCTTGGGCTGCCTTTAAATTGGATCGTACCTTCTTGACCATTTCTTCCATATCTTTTAACATTTTGGGGCCCAACATCAGCCTATCCTCTCGTCCGCCCCAACTGGAGGGTGTGTTTCCATCCATACAACACTTCAAACGAGCTCATCTGCAGGGACGTATGATAGCCATTATTGTATGCAAACTCGACCAAGTGCAGATTGTCTTCCCACTTGGATGGTTGCTGCATCACATATGATCTTAGCATCTCTTCTACAACCTGATTCACCCATTCTATTTGTCCATCGGTCTGAGGATGATAGGTGGTACTAAAATTTAATTGAGTCCCCAAACCCTAAAACAAAGTTCTCTAAAAGACTGATGTAAATTTTACATCATGGTCAGAAATTATAATTCTCGGTAACTCGTGTAGCCTAAAAATGTTTTGCATAAAAATATTGGCAATCTATACCACTCTGAAAGTGGATTGTACTGGTATAAAATGGGTTGATTTGCTTAATTTGTCTACCACCACCATGATGAAGTTGTTGTTTCTCTTGGATTTGGGTAATCCTATTATAAAATCCTTAGAGATGGTCTCCCACATCCACTCAATAATTAGTAGTGGATGCAATAAGCTAGCAGGGTGTTGATGCTCTATTTTGACTTGCTGGCATTCCAAGTAACACATCAAATATTTTGCTACATCTTTCTTCATGCCCAGCTAGTAGTACTCCTTCTGGGGTGCAGTAATCATATTTTGGTATCCCGAGTGTCCTGCATAGGGACTTTTATGAAATTCATGTAAAATTATACTTTTAATGTTACTTTGATTGGGTACATATAGTCTATTTTTATAGCTCAGCATGTCGGCAGCATCCATCGCATATCCTTGCTAATATTCATGACTAGTTGGATTTTGAACTTGCTTTCCTATGTGCTAATAATTCTGATATTGCTCTACTACCTTTTTAATCATCTCATTGAATGTAGTCTACCCCTCGCTACAAGAAATTTTGTAGAGGCAATGTACCTTTTGACTTAAAGTGTCAACTACCTGGTTTTCTTTCCCCTTCAGATGTTTAATCTCAAAATAAAATTTGCTTAGGAAATCTACCCACTGTGCCTGCCTAGCATTTAAGGTAGGCTAGTTGAAGTAACTAGTCAAGCTGTGACGGTCCATCATCAACATAAATTCTTTTCCCATCAAATCATGACGCCACATCTTAAGAGCATGAATGACAACTGCTAGCTCCAGATCGTAAGTGGAATATTTCTGCTCATGCTCCTTTCGTTTCCTAGATTCATAGGCGATTACCTTACCTTCCTACATTAATACTCCTCCTACACCTTCCTTACTCGCATTTGTGCACACCACATAGTCCTTTCCTAGATCTGTTATGCTTAATATAGGCGCAGTGGTGAGCAGATGCTTGAGCTGTTCAAAACCTTTTTTAGCATTATGTAGTCCATTTAAAAGTTTTCCCCTTCTTCTGCAGGGAAGTGATAGGATAAGCCACTCAAATCGCCTATAGTATCCCACTAATCCCATGAAAGATCTTATATCCACTACGTCCTTCGGTACTGGCCATTCCATTATGGTCCTTATCTTCTCGGGATCTACAGCAATTCCATCTTTAGTGATAATATGTCCCAAGTACTGAATTTTTTCCTTAAACAAGTCACACTTGCTATATTTGGCGTATAATTGATGTTACTGGAGAGTTTCCAATACCATTCTGATGTGTTCCTTGTGTTCCTCAATATTCGGGGAGTATATCAGTATATCGTCGATAAAAATTAATACAAACTTGTCTAAATACTGATGAAATATGTTGTTCATTAAGCACATAAAGGTCACGGGGGCATTAGTTAACCCAAAGAGTAATACCACGAACTCATAGTGTCCATATCACGTTCTAAAGGTAGTTTTGGCTATGTCTTCCTCTTTGATTCTGATATGGTGGTATCCCGATCATAAACCAATTTTTGAGAATACGGTTGGCCCTTTTACTTGGTCAAAAAGTTCATCAATACAAGGTAAAGGGTACCTATTCTTAATTGTCAATTTATTCAATTGACGATAATCCATGCACATACAAAGGGTTCCATCCTTCTTTTTGATGAACAACACAGGGGTTCCCTAGGGCAACACACTAGGGCAGTTGTAGTTTTTATCCAACAGCTCCTGCAATTTCATTTTCAGTTCTATTAATTTTTCTGTGCTCATTCGATAAGGAGCTTGGGACATTTGGGCCACTCCTGGCACCAATACAACAGTGAAGTCTATGTCTCTCTTAGGTGGTAGTCTTGGTATCTCTTCAGGGAACACATCTGCAAATTCTCGAACCACTGGAATACTTTCCAAGGTGGTAGTCTTGTCTTTTGAGTTGGCATAACCTGACATCTTTTCTTGATACACTTTGCCAATTGGGAGGCGTTTATTCGCTGAATCTTTACTGGCCTCAGAATACCTTGCATCTCCTGCTTTTCTCCTAGTTCATTCTTGTAGCAGATAGTTTTTGTTTTATAGTTAATAATGGACCAGCATCTTTCCAACCAGTCCATGCCTATCAACATGTCATACGATCCAAGGGGAAGTATGTTTTGATATGCCATCAAAGGATGATCTGCTATCTTCAAAGGGCGGTTATTGACCTTGGCTAACATAAGCCTCTTTTCCCCTGTTGCCAGCTATTTTAGCCAAGGGTTTTTAAACTTGACAGTTTTTAATTTACATTATTCCACAACCTTGGGACTAACATAGCTTAATGTAAGTCTAGGATCAATTAAAATAGATACAATATAATGAAAGATCTTACCTTCAAACTCCACCATAGTCGATTGGTATTCTGCTTGATGATTTTCGAGAGTGGCATTAATTTTCAGTATACTCCGGGCCACGTCGCCTACTATAGATGCTTCATGGATCTATGAAACCTATCCAGCACCCTTTTGATTAGGACATTTTTTAACGTAATGTGGTCCTCCACATCCCCAACACTGTACTGGAGGTCTCGCTGTCCCTTCGTTATCAATTTTACCAAATTTCTCACTGAATCTGGATTCAGTGGGTGTCTTCAATTTGAGCTAGATTTTATGCAAGTTCCTGTTGTTTTCCCTTTGGGAAATCCTTTGCTAACACTGCCATGATTTCCCTTGGTGCCCACAACACTACAACAAAACCAGCGATTTGCGCCAGATTTAGCGCCAGATTTTAGTGCAATTTTTTTGTAATTGTGATGAGCAACCTGGCGCTAAATCTGGCTCTATTGTACAATTTTTAAAGCGTCCTTTTTTGTGTTTGATTTTGCATCCTTTTTCACTCTAGATTTTGCATCATTTTTTGCACCAAACTAAGCATCATTTTTTGCGTCAAATTTTGAACCAAGATTTGCATCTTATTTTATGATAGGTTTTGCTTCTAGTTTTGTGTCATTTTTTGCATCTATTTTTCATTGTCTTTTGCTTCCTATTTTGTGTCATTCTTTGCTTCCATTTTTGCGCCATCATTTGCATCAAGTTTACACTGTATTTTGCTTCCAATTTAACGTCTTTTTCTGCATCCATTTTGTGTCAATTTTTGCATCTAGTCTTACACCAGGTTTTGTATCTAGTCTTACACCAGTTTTTGCTTCTATTTTTGCACCAGTTTTGGTGCCTATCTTTGCACCATATGTTGAATTTGATTTAGCACCAAATTTTGCATCCATTTTTGTGCCCATTTTTGCATCTTTTTTTGAACCCTTTTTTACGTCTACATTTACGTTTGATTTGTCTCCATTTTTCCCTTCTCATTTTGCACCATATTTTGCGTCATTTGTTGCATCCAATTTTGTGTCGTTTTTAACACCATTTCTTGCATCCAATGTTACATCATTTTGAGCATCCAAATTTGCATTTATATTTGCATCTTATGTTGAGTCATGTGTTGTGTCCACCTTCGCATCTTATTTTGTGTCTAATGGTACATTCAATTTAGAGTCATTTTTTACGTCTACTTTTGTATTTGTTTTTGCACCAAGTTTTGCATCCAATTTTAATCTATTTTTATGCCCATGTTTGCACCATTTTTTGTGTCTACTTATGTGTCCAATGTTGCACCATTATTTACGCCCACTT
>APFE030086285.1:302034-421727 GCA_000404065.3 Pinus taeda
CTAGACACAAAACTCGATGTAAAACTTGGCACAAAAGGGATGCACAAATGGATGAAAAAATGGATGCAAAAAATGATTTAAAAAAGGATGCAAAAAAGGATGTAAAAGTCGATGCAAAAGTTGATGCAAGTGTAGGTGCAAAAAGTGAATGCAAATGAGGATGCAAAAGTATGTTAAACAAAATTAGGTGCCAAACTTGATGCAAAACCTGGAACAAAACTTGGTGCAAAGGATGACACAAAACTTGGCATAAAATTTGGTGCAAAATGTGGTGCAAAACCTATTGCAATACCTGGTGCTAAACTTGGTGTAAGACGTGGTGTAAAACTCGATGCAAATTTTGTGTCAAGTTTTGCACCATATTTGATAAATGGATGCAAATAGCACCAAAAATGGGCTCTAGATGCAAAAAAATAAGTAAAAAAGGATGCTAATCACAGGATTTGTTGTAGTGCAACAATCTTATTACCTCTCTTGTCAGCCCACCTCTTTCCCAGAATTTCTCCCTTCTACTTGCTTTGCTGATAGCATATCTTAGCCTTTCTTATAACCTCATCCATCATTTTTCAGTTATCAAACTCAATTCTTTCCCTCATCGCGAAGGGTAAACTACTGATGAACTGTTGTACCTTATCCTTTTCCTCTCGTATGTAAGGTACATATCGGAGTAAAGAGGTAAATCAGGTGATAAAATCATCCATTGTTTGTTGTCCAAGCTGCAGGTCATGGAATTCCCTTACTTTCTCGTTGTAAAATCATTCAGTCAAATATCTTTCCTTGAAATATTTTTGGAACTTTTCCCAAGTTATATTTTTTTCACTGACCCCTCGTATAATATTGACCTCCTCCCACCACAAAGTGGCCTTCCCTTGCAATTGGAAAATGGCCAGTGGCGCTTTGAGGTTGTGATAATATTCATATAACTGGAAATATTTATTCATGTTAATCAACCAGGCTTCGACTGCCTCCTCCAGCTCTGCATCAAAGAGTGGCGGTTTTATTTTCTGAAACTCCCCTTGTAATTCTATCCATTGCCTTTTTAACGTTGGGTGTTCAGAGGCATTATCTAACATTTCCTCTCGATTCTCTTCCCCTCCTTCTGTTTCTTCCTAGTCCGTGTGGTAGCCCTATTCTTCTGACACTCGTACCTATTCAGGGCTAGGGTTTGGCTCGCACTGATTCTGCTTGTTAGAAAGGCTTTTCATTATTTTTTCCTATTCCATCATTAATCTTGCATTTTCCTCCCGTAGGTGGGCCATCTCATTCTTTAATTCCTGGACTGTCTCTAATATCGTAATATTGGTGTTGCGAGTCTCCTCTCCTAACAACACCCATATTTCAAGATTATTCTCAGGGAATGTTGCATGTCCTAGGCCAACAACATTCCTTTGTGGAACATTGTCCGTTCTCCTCATAACCTGTCGTCATCTTGTCTCCTGTTCTTAACAAGTTAGTGGGTTAACAATAGGTAGAAAACAAAAAGAAGAATGATAATTGATTGTTCTCACTTAATATATTTGCCAGAGGCCACAGTTTGGTAACCTGGGCTCTGATACCACTTGTCACAACTCCACGTCATACATATGGTAAAAATAATCAAAACAAAATTTTTTAATATACAACAATGTTTTGAATGTCATAGAAATATAACAATATTTTTCAAGGTGTAAGTACAATCGTATAAATGATAAGATATCTGCTTAAGTTTTGGGTTATTGGTTTTAGATTTATGTGCGATCATTTATTGGGCTTCATTAATATTAAATGTGCGATGGGGATTCCAACCACACCGCTTGCTGACAGTCTTAGTGCTATGCATTCATTCTGTCAAGCTCATTACAACTTACAACTTGCTAAACTTTAATTTGGTGTTGATATTAGTTATGGCATTAAATTCCTATTCCGTCCTGGTACCTGGCATGGGTAGGCTAGTCCTTCCACAGCTGCACATCTCGGGTACCTCATTGCATTGATGGCGGAAGACCTAGGTTCATGATCCTATAACTGGGGCCTTTCTAGATATTTACACAACACTGCTCACGAATGCTATGCCTCATTTTACACTTTCTTTCCTTGGTGCATGTTCCAGTTCCTCTTCTCATCTCGCGGCCTTGCTCTGTCTGTCGAATCTAGAGCTTCAAACCGGATGGAAGATTTTTAGGAGTAGGGATATGGATTTCCCTCCGTAGAGTGTATCTTGGGTACGTGTTGCTTACAAATGTGTTATGTTATGTTTTTTTACAATTGATTAACTAATTCCTGCTATTCTAGCTCTGTTGTTAACGATATTTATAGTGCACTTTATCTGTAGGAGTCACGGCTATGGGTCCGGGATCTACAAACTGTTATTGTATGGTCGTTTCCTTGCATGTCTCCAACACCCGAGGGTTTCCAGGTAAGAATTATCTTCGGCCTGGTGCTTATTTGATAGAGAAGGAATCCTCTAGTTGATTTGAGGCTAGACCTTCTGCTCTCAAGATTTTTACTAGTTTCTTTTTCCTGTTTTGAAGTTAAAATAGAATCTTATTGCCCAGTTATTTGTTAATAGTCTTTCAGGTGAAAGCCCATAGTTGTTCAAGAGTTGTAATCACGAACATTTCCTTTGTCCCATCAAGGATTTTCTTATCTAGTTGCGGGGCTTGAGACTATGGCCGCACCAGTGTAATTTTCCATGTTTAAGTTATTGTGAAAGATTTACAATTTCTCTGGTTAAGACCTGCTAATCTAATTTGACATACTTCTTGGGATTCAAAGTTGTTTAGGTTTTTTCTTCATGTCCTATGGTACTGGTTCCGCATGAATGTAAATTTGAACTCTTGTTTGATGTGTGAATGATATAAGCTTGCTATCCTTTAAATTATCCATGATATTCTTGCTCATAGTTTCTGTATAGTTTGATATGGTTAGAACTTACTATGGAAACCATGAGCCAGAGTTCCACTTATTTTATTGCTTTTTCCAAAATTATGCGGCTCTCTGTTAAAATCAATTTGGTATTTTCCCTTCGCAAAAATGGGATGTCTACAGTTCTTCGTTTTCGATTTAATATCTGGAAATTTTAGTTAACTTGTTCGAGGATTATTCTGTCAGTGTTAACATGATGGGGTTTCATTTCCATGTAGGGTTTAAGAATATCTTACAGAGTTTATGAATTTATTTAATGGTCAACTCCTTTAGTGTGCTAGTTGAGTGCAGCTTTAGGGTAAATACCATTATAACTCCCTGATACATTGGCCCTTCTTATTGCATCATGCTTCGACTCTCTAGTCTCTAACACTAGGTTACCTAAGCCCCGGAATTGACTCTTTTCCTCATTTTGGGTACTAGCAATTTCTGTAATCTTTCTCTTCTGATAATCTTTCTTTCCTGTTCTATGGTCGCTTGGTCAAATTTTCTAATTTACAGTTCTAAAATTTTACACAGTCAACTAAGAGATTGTTTACTAGTTCACTACAACAGTAGTTCTACTATAATTATTTTTCCAACAATAAAAGACTTGTATAGATCATAATTCTACAGCTCGTATGTTCTAGAATATCGAGATTCTCCAGTTCCAAACATATATTGACTCTACTGTAAAAGATTACTAGTACCTAAGGTGTCCAGTTGGTTTCAACTCTACACTTATTGATTTCCGATAGATAAAAGTACAAATGATAATCCTACTGTTAATATTTCCAAATATCATTTCAGCATTAAGAGCTCCAACTACGTCTTTTCCATTCTCAGTAAAAGACACATAATTTAGTTTTGTGCAACAGATTAATTCCCAGATGGTACCACTTACCTGAGTTGGGTTCAAAGGAAAGAAATCCAATGGTAAAGGTCACCTTTTTTTCTGTTGCTTGTCATCCTCTCGTCCATGAGATTTGTCTTTCGGGACAAAATCTCTCCCCAAGCATGCTTGCAAGACCTTTATCTTCTACAAGTTGCTTACACACAATGCTTGTGCTATCTGATCATCACCAGACTTAGCATTGTTTCCCTTCCCGCCTGACATTTTAGCCTGGTTTCCTCCCCCCCACTCCCTTTTCTTTTGGAGCATTTCAGAGTTAGGGGAGGTAGTTAGGGTTTTTCTTGCAACTACCCTTTTCAACTTCCTTGCATGAGAAGTTACAAGATCTACAAATACTCAAGTCATTTCTCATTTTCAATAATTAACAATATTATTCAACTCAAACAAATAATAACAATAATTATTCAGTTTGTTCTTACTGTCATAAAATAAAATATTTACAGTTTTTTGGAGACATTACAAAAAATAATTTAGCAAAGATATAAAAATGGTTAAATTTATCTCTCGTATGGAAAGGATGGTTTTCTTATGCATGTTTTATTCTAGTGTAAGGATATTCGTTACATTAACATCAAGTGGTAACTCTGGTGCAAGTGGGACACTTAAGGTGTCATGCTTATAATTGAATATGTAAAGAAATTGTTTAGGATAAGAATAGTTTAATTAGTTAGTTATGAATGTTGAACCAAGGGTTGGTCAGATCACTTTGATGGTGCTTAATTATATTAATGATGCATGGTCAATGTCGGATAATACTCCATTAATGCCCATGTGTATTTAAGAGAAGATTATGCCATGCTTATTCCTTCATACTCAATGACTATTCTGCTATACATAAGTTGTTTATATGAATGTAAGGGTTCCCAGTATGGATCTAATAAATCATAAAAGAATGATGTGATATTATGAGGTTGTTTAGACTATTAAGAAATGAGTATAGTAACAGGAATAATATTGGTCCCTACCATGATAACTATGTCATGTAGGACAATAACTATGTTACCTAGGACAATAGTTAGATCTTAGTTGTAGAACAAGAAAATTTTTGGATTGGGAGGCTAATAGGTTATTATTCTAGGATAGGCCAAAGAGGTACGTTACAAATAAAAAAATACAAAATAAATCTATATTGGTATGCATGTCGCATTCATGGTATTACTCATTAGTTTTGATTTCAATGGGTATTAGTTTGTTTTTGACCATAAACTTCAGCTCAAACTATATAGTTTAACATTGAGAATTCAAGTTTTGTTATTTTTTATTACTATCTAAATTTATTTATTTGTAACATGATTGGTTGAGGTCTTATTATGGGCTGTTTAGTAACTTTCATTTCTATTAGTTACTAAATTTTTGTTTTTAGTTTTATTTCCTTTTTATTTAACTTTCTATATATTTTTTTTCCTATTATTTCTATTATTTCCATCTTCATAACTTTTAATTTTTATTCTTTTTTTCAATTTTAAATGTCTTATTATTCTACGAAAAATATATTTTAATAAACTTAATAATAAAAAATTATATAATATTAATAAAAAATAAACATATACATATTAAAGTGTATATATATTAATATAAACAATATTATTAATCATATTTCTTAATTTTTTGTGATGCATTCAATAATATAATATTTATTAGTTATTTATTTTTTTATGATGAAATATTTATGTTTTTATTAATTAAGTTACTAAATACTATATAACTTTTGTTATTATTACTATTTCTATTTACAGATTAACAAATTCAAATAAATTATATATTAAAATATTACTGAAATAAAATAACAATAAAAATATAAAATAAATTTATATTGTGATTGGTATTTTGGAAATAAGAAAATATTTTAAATAGAATATGGAAGGATGGTAGAACTTTAAGCTCTTCGATCCCAGCTACATAGAAATGGATCTCCATAAGAGCCTTGAACATTTGGAACTTCTCAAAGACTTTGTGGTTCGGCTTGAAAAGGAAAATCACATTTTCTTGGAGTAGTTATCAATGAAGGTGATATAATAATTATATTATTCAATGACTAAGACATGCTCTTATGTAATTGAATTAATTAGATCCAACACTCTTTTGGATCTACAGTTTTCACATAATATTACTTTATTTAACATATTTTTGTAATCAATGAAGGTGATATAATAATTGTATCTTTCAATGACTAATACATAGGCTTTTATGTAATTGAATTAATTAGATCCAACACTCTTTTGGATCTATAGTTTTCACATCATATTACTTTATTTAACATATTTTTTAATCATTTAATATAAATAAATTAAGAGATAAGTTAAAATTAAGAAATCACATTTAAAGATTTTTAATTTGGTTAATTTGGTTAATAAAATTAAGTTTAAAATAAATAGCTTTTATATTAATAATAGTTTTTGTGTTAATATAAATATTTTTAAATAAATATAATATGTTAATATTTAATTTTAAATTACATTTTTAAATGAATATGATACATTAATATTTTATTTTAAATTATAATATCAATTAATATTAATTTTAATAACGTTTGCTCAGAGTGCTTCAATTGCTAATGACTGTGAAAATAAAGACTTACAAAATCAAAATCTTCCATTTAAATCTTCTGCTATCTTTTATTTAAATAAAAAAAATAAACATAATAAAAATATAATCCCACCATTCTGACGAAAAAAATCCTAATAACAAATACATTAAGTTTCACTTTCAATACTAATACTAATTCGTTTTTATAAAATATGTATTAATAAAATCAGAAAAGAGAAGAGCAACTATCTCATAACATAATGGAAGATTCCTTAGGTCAATGCGATAAATTTACAGTTATTTAAGAGCTTCAGTCTACCAATCACGTTTGAGTATACCAAGCAAATTTTACGTAGCTATTGGAGTCGTTTAGAGAATGCCACATACCTTTTTCGCATTTAGATATTTTATATTTATTTCGAAGTGGTAAAATTTATCACTGGCTAATTAAAAATAGAAATAGCTATGCATTTAGATTTTGGAATTTTAGTTGTTAGTTTTTTACTTTATATTTAATGGAAATTATTTAAGATCTAATGTCAATGCTACATGACACAAAGCTATATCTTTTTAACTAGATTTTCACTTCTTGCATTTGGATTTTGAACGTTGATTCCTGAAATTGTTTTTTCAACTTTTAATTAATTAAAAATTAATTAAATTTTTTAAGTAATTAAAAACCATTTAAATCTCAGCAAATAATACAAAAAATTTCACTCTTGGATATGCAAGCATGTAGACTTTCAGTAGTGCCAAATGCATCTAATTAGATTTTGGATCGTTCAGTTGTTAACTTGAAAATGAATTGTTGCATAACAAAAAAACTATTTAAGTGCTACTCCAACAGCCAAAATAATACAGGACTTTAATAGATGACTTTTAGTTTTTGTGGAATGTGATAACATTTCAACACCATCATTTTGTGTTTTCAAATTACATTTGATAGTATTGTCCGATCGATGAAAACAGAATGCTACAAGTATCCCACTACATTATAGAATTGATATCTGATAAAAACTTATCAACTAACGCATCAGCTCAACACAGATTTGATAGGGACCTATCAACTCACACATCACGATTCAGGCAAATAATCACATTCCAAGTGCAGGTGATATATCAGATTAGTTGTCCCTTTGTCCTATCTTCACGGCTACCTTTGGGAGTGTCTGTTTGACCAGTTGGTTGCACCTGCCACAACCGTATACAACGGCCCACTAAAGACGAAGACGTTTATGGCTATCTGAACGTCATGGGAAGATAACAGCAGCAGCCGTATTCGCACCATGTTAAAAGTGGGAGGGCCATCAAACCGTGAGGGGAAGATTGAGCTCTGGTGGATTATCGGATTCAGTTTTAGAAAAGGTGAAAGTCCAATTTCATTTCTTGAATACCTTCACTACTTGCTGTCACTCAAAAGATATGATAGACAACATATGATCTGCAGAATACCATAAATGGCAATTTTTGTGAAATACTGTTGATATTCACTGCTGGTATTTATGGCAAGTAAATTATTTCATACCTTCGAGTTGTGAAGAATTACTGGCAGCGGTAGCGTTGTAAACCCAATTTGCAAGTGTCACAAACTCAAAATATCTAAAAAGATTCCATATGGGCTGAGCAAGGCGGCCCTGCCATTTTCCTTTCTATTACCCTGCCAGGGTCCCATGGGGTTCGCAACTTGCAGCCGTGCACTGCTCTGTTTGTCCGGTGCTGGAAATTTTGCAGTCTCGAGTTTCTTTAATATCTTCTGCTCTTGTTATATAATATTCTCAATATTTGCTTAAACCGACATCAGCCCACATATTCTCTACTCAGCACAGGTCCATGGGGATTTCCAACTTCTCAGATTTGTCACAGGGCCTTCTGCCTATGCTGATAATACAGGCAGCTATTTTAATGGCCGCAATGAAGCAGACACTATACTCTCTTTTCCCATCGTTGGGACCACTCATCTCTTCAAGTTACAACATGGAAGGAGTTGAATATTCCGACCAAGAAATGCATGATGATGAAGGTGGTCTTGATAGAATGAATATATCAGTGGGCTCTCAACTCACTAACCTGCTTTCGTTGGAAGAAGAGATACTAGGCAAAAACCCTCTGCTCACTCTCTCTTCTTCTTTTCCCTCCTACAGCAATCAAGATTGTGCAGTTTGTTTTTGCAGTTTGGCGAATGGCGACGAGATCAGTGAGCTGCCATGCTGCCATTTGTTTCACAGATGTTGCATTACGAAATGGTTCCATTACCAGGTGCTACAACCAACCTGTCCAATCTGCAGGGCGGCACAAGTTTATGACGTCATGACAGACCATGACGAATCTCCTTTCCTTCTCTTTTCATCTGCATGAACTGTCACCTCTAGTCAAAACTTGTGCTACCACCACTTATTTAGCTCTCCATCTGTGTCTTGAATGCTTTTTACTAAAGAGGCAGCTGTGTCTGTCTTCTTCATGGCGCCCATGTAGAGGACGAGAGATGCAGTCTATATGCAAATCTATTCGTATACATCATCGAAATATTAGTTACCTTGTTGAAGTATGTATGTCCAACTAGGGCAAAACATATTGTGTCAACTCTGGGAAGAGGGCACTCAGTCTCCATTTTCAGTTTCTAATATAAGTTCAGTTAAAATCCAATGGAAATCTTAGGTATATGGTATTAGGGTGTTACTCATGGACAAGCTTTGTGGTTGGGGTTTTCTCTGTATGAATTCAAAAATTCTTTTACTGGATTAAGACATAGTTCACCAGAATAAGTGCGACTTCTCATCAAACACTTCAAACTTCATCGATGATTAATTTGAAGTACAGTAAATTGGTTGTAAGTACATTAGTTTTTGATTTCTGAATATGATGTGAAACCAGAGGTATCAGATCCCAAGTCCTTTGAAAGGAGATGCCAATCTCTGCTCAACATTCAGATTAGCAGTTCAATGAATTTGGGTATTCGGTTAAATTTGTTTCTTAAGCACAGAATGGAAACGGATGTTCAAATTTACAGCTCCTTAGACACGAATCAAATTCAGTTTTTAAATTAGATTAATATTTAAAAATAAAGTTTCATTGCTGAACACATAAGATTGTGAGTGTAGTTAGATTATGCGAGAAATTTATATATTTCTTAAATATGCAATCAGATGTTATAAACAAAACTCCGGTTTGGTTGGGAAAATAACATTTCTGAGAAACTTGTACTTAACACAAGTTATGCAGTTTACTTCTTCCTAAATAATTTGACGTCAACATTTAAAATGTTTTTAAGAATAAATCAATAAGGTTGTGACCAAATTATAAGAGCGTGACTTGCGCTCAGAGATAAAATTATATGGAACAGCCTCAAGTGTATTTTTGTATTTTATGTTTATTATTATTTATGATATTTAAATAGAAGTTATTATAACTAGCAATTGTTCTAGAAGCTGTAAAGAGAAGAGTAATTTTGTATTTTATGTTTATTACCACTTATGAAATTTAAATGAAAATTTGTATAAATAGGCAGTGTTTTAAAAGGTGTATAGAGACTGATAAGATTATTAAATTGTGATAATTTCAATGAGACATGTACATTTAATTTAATATATTTAAATATCAGTATAGAAATGTTATGAGATTTTAAGGCGGAATACAACACTAATTAATAAAAAGAACAATTAAACTACTCAAACTACTTCCACCAGTACATTTATTTAATCCAATATATTTAATTGAAATATTATTAGCCTTTCAAGTGGGAAGACAACACTAATTAATAAAAAAAACAATTAAACTGCTCAAAACTATTTCCACTAGTACATGAAAACTGCAAAACTGCAATGTCAGCCCATTAATTGATCAACTTTACAGTAAAATTCTTCTAGCTAATATAAAAGTAGCACAATCAAATTGATAATATAGGTAATTTCCTCAAATAAAGAAAAGCTCAACTCATTTTCCTAGTTAGATCAATGGATAACTATATAAAATGGATGAATAGAAATCTTAGCTAACCTGTTTCATTTTAAAATATATTTAATCTAGACTATTAAATTTAAAAATATCAAATAGTTAAAAATTATATAAGATAAAAAAATTGAATACTTAAATTTAAAACTTATATATAGTTAAATTTAAATTTGGATGTACATATTAGTGCATATCTCACAGAAAATTCAAATGGATCCTCTTACTCACAATTTTTTTTAGATTCTTGTTTATTTTTTAATGTTTTGTTATAATGTTAGGGTTTAAGTTGTGTTCATGCTTCAACGATATTTCACACCTTTTTATTCATTTTAAATGTAATTGTTTAATTTTTCTAACTTGTGATTTATTTTAGTTAAATCTCTACTTATTCTAATTTTAATTGTTTATGATTTTATTGATTTAATTAAATATGGACTTCTGAAAGATAATTTCAGTTTAAATCAATCAAAACTTTGATTAAAAACATTAACTTTAAAATTAAAATAAATAATAAAAATAAACTAATTTGATTCTTAAAATAGTGTAATTTAAAATTTTTGAGCAATAGAAGTCAAAGGATTTTAGCTCAATGGTTTGATGAATAATTTGTTTCTTCTTTGGTGGGGAGGAAATGTAACTGACTTGTTTATGGTATTTATAAATACATAGTTTTACTTGGTTTAATAGTGACAACTGATGTTTGTAAATTACTATTAGTCCAAAAATTCTTATTCTGATTAAAAACTTATTCCCCAAAAAACATTGAACCCAAACTTGGGGTGATTTTTTTTCCCAACCTAAAATCTTCAATAACAAGTACGGGATATGAAAATGGAGAGGCTAAATTTGATAGATAGTAATCAAATCAGTTTATTTAGAGATAGTTTTCTTTTGTTTGTTAGAGGTCAAAATTTCAACTGTTTAAAGTAGGATTTTTTTTTAAAAGCGGGTCATTTTAAGGAGTTTTATTGGTAAATTTAACGGTTTAAATAGAACTAACTTTTTCACATTATATATATCAGTAGAAAAAGAATTTTTTTAATATTATTAAAAAAACTACAATTACATAATTCTGTCTTAGAATAAAGTACTAAATATTAACAACAAAACATCCAAACAAAAAATAAAATCATTAACCGGCTGCTGTACTAACATCTACTGAAAGATAATTCACTGTTCAGAAGTAATTTGATGTAAAAGAAAAGAAATATAAAAGCAAGAGACAAATACTAATCTTATCTAAGAGATCGGAATAGAGCTGCTTCTGATTAAAAAAATAAAATAAAAGAAAGAGACCAATACTAGTCTTATCTAAGAGATCGGAATAGAGCTGAATTAAAATCCGGGGTGCGGGTTATATACAAGATAGTGAATGACTCAGGAGGAGCTGAAATGCCTCTTACAGTGAATTGAAATCAAACAATTAACCCCTTAACCAAACAATTAACACCTCTGGTAATCATTATTAAATACTCTAAAAATATTGAATAACATAAAGATGCCCAATTATAATGAAATTTGAGATCAAATTTATTCAAACACACGTGTCGTAACGAAAAAGACCAGTTTTAGGTGACGTAAATTCTCAAATATATTAGAAGGAAAAAGAGTATTTTTGTGTTTATTAAATCGGCTATTGTGTAATGGAGGTTGGTTTAATGGTATACAAATTGAACAAATCAATACCCGCAGAATACCTGCAGCTTTGGATCATCTTGTGATGTTGTCCGCATTGAATTTGAGTGTAAACACATTGTCACGAAAATTACCAGTAAACTCGCTAAAAGACTATGAAGTTTGACTCCGATCTGTCACACATGTAGACTATATAGTTATTGGACATATGTCACAGGTATAGGAAACCGGAACAAAACAGAAAATACCAAAACATGGGTACGGTCAAGAACATGCAATAAATGGGTATCGGATGCCCACCTTCGCCACCATCGGGTTAAGTGTCTCGATTTGCGCCAACGGAGGGTCATTGTTGTTGGAATTTAATTCCAACTGCAACACAGAACAGCAGGATAGAAATCAGATATTTCAGTCTGTTCGAAGCAGCAAAGTCTCCACTAATATTTTTCACATTAAATGCGCATTAAATTTAGAATTTAATTCCCTCACAGACTACCGACTTGTTTTTACTGAGAAATGCATCACCGCCTTCTGTAATTAATACACAGATAAACATTAGTAGATATTTTTGGTTATTTTATTGTTTAAACTCAAATATTTATTTTCATATAAATGTAAAGAACAACAGTTCTGTTTTTAAAGGGGTGTAAAAGAATGAACAGCAGTTCTGTTTTAATGTTAGAAGACTGAATAGAGTCTCTTTTGTAAATGCACAACAGTGTTGAACCTGCAATTTTCTGAGATAGTGAAAATTGATCTCTGGAACTGAAGTGTTCTTGTTTGTTATCCCTCTGTCAAGAGGAAGACATATTCGTATTAGTTTGCTCACTGTTTATGAATACAAGTTTACTCTTCAGCCTGTTTTCTGTTGCTTTACACCAAGCGTCAAAAGCATGTTGTTATTACTCCGTAAGTCTATAAGTGACTTGACGCCAATTTTTTTCTGTTGCTGTTACACCGAGCGTCAAAAGCATGTTGTTATTACTCCGTAAGTCTATAAGTGACTTGACGCCAATTGTTTTCTGTTGCTGTTACACCAAGCGTCAAAAGCATGTTGTTATTACTCCGTAAGTCTATAAGTGACTTGACGCCAATCGTTTTACGTTGCTGTTACACCAAGCGTAAAAAAAAACACGTTGTCGTTACACCGTAAGTCAGAAAATGACTTGACGTCAAAAATCGCATTGCTGCAACATCGCGATCAACGTTGCTGCAATACCAAACTGTGCTGCTCCAACACCGTTTCCAGTAAGCAATTTTTTATGTTTTTCTGTGTTAACAAAACAGAGTGTTATTCCGTGTTGTTGCAACACCAAATCCTGTTGCTGCAACACCATTTCCAGAAAACGAAATTTTCAGTTTTCTGTGCAAAAACAGAGTAAAAACAGAGAATTTTTTTTGTTGTCTGTTTGTTATGGAATTTAGCAGAAAATTCCAACATGGTATCAGAGCTAGTCTAGGCACTCAGTGAGTCAAAAACAGAGTTTGTTTTTTCACTGTAGAAGCTGTAAGAAGTTTATTGAGCAGATTTTTTCCAGCAGAGAAAGTTTTTGCTTGTTTTTAATTTTACAGTCAGTATCTCTTCTTTACATATACAGAGTTAAGATGGCAGATGCTGGAATAGGTTTGAGAAATTCCCAACTGCCACAGTTTAATGGGAAAAATCATAGTTATTGGTCCATAACAATGAAAGCATTGTTTGCTTCTCAAGGAATATGAGAGTATTCGGTTGTGTAGCTTATGCACATGTACCGGATCAGCTAAGGAAAAAGCTTGATAGTAAGTGGGAGAAGTGTGTATTTGTTGGCTATTGTGATAAGTCAAAAGCATACAAACTCTATAATCCATCCACTAAGAAATTGATAGTAAGCAGAGATGTGCAGTTCATTGAAGATGAAGCTTGGGATGGAAGCTTAGAAAGAACAATAAAGACAATTGTGTCTCATGAAGAAGAAGAGGAAGAGACAGCAGCAAATAATCCTTCCTTGGTGGTTTCTCCTCCACCACGGAAAATTCAGCAAACCACACCACAAGCTGGAATTCGAACAGCCTTAAGAAGTCAGGGAAGTGCTTCTTCAAGTACACCATAGGGATCAGAAATACCCTCAAGTTCGGATGGAACTCCAAGCACACCAAGAAGACCAAGATTCAGAAATCTGAATGAGATTTATGAACAAGGAAAGGTAAGTAACAATACAGGTCTAAATTCATTATTTGCTTTATATTGTCATGTTGATGACCCAGTTCATTTTGAAGATGCCGTAAATGAAGATAAATGGATTGAAGCAATGAATGAAGAAATTGGTGCAATTAAAAAGAGTAAAACATGGGAGTTAGTGGACCTCCCTGAAGGCAAAGATGCCATTGGAGTTAAGTGGGTCTACAAGGCCAGAAGCAATGCTGAAGGCAAGATTGACAGGCACAAAGCAAGACTTGTTGTAAAAGGCTACAAGCAGCAACAAGGCAGAGACTATGATGAAACCTTTGCACCAGTAGCAAGGATGGAAACAGTCATAACAATGTTGTCTTTTGCAGCACAACACAAATGGAAGATTTATCAGATGGATGTTAAATCCGCATTCCTGAATCGAGTGTTAAAAGAACAGGTTTATGTTGAAAAACCTCCGGGTTATGAAGTTGCTGGCCAAGAGCATAAAGTTTGCAAACTAAAGAAGGCTCTTTATGGACTGAAGCAAGCTCCAAGACCATGGTACAGCAGAATATATGATTATCTGATTAAGAATGGGTTTGATAAGTGTGATGGTGAACGCACACTCTACATAAAGGAGAATGACGGTAAGATTATTATTGTTGTTTTATATGTAGATGATCTGATTTTTACTAGCAATGATGCTTCACTAATTGTTGATTTTAAAACAATCATGAAAAATGAATTTGAAATGACTGACTTGGGCTTCTTAAGATATTTTCTTGGAATTGAAGTAGACCAAAATGAAAATGGTGTTTTCATTCTCAAGATAAATATGTAGAAGCAGTGTTGAAGAGATTTAACATGCAGAACAGCAAGGCAGCTGTGACTCCAACTGTAGTGGGATTGAAATTGACCAAAGAAGACAGCAGCAAGGATTTTGATCCAAAATTGTACAAGTGCATAGTTGGCAACCTTATGTATTTGACTGCAACTAGGCCAGACATTATGCACGTTGTGAGTTTAATCTCCAGATTTATGGAAAGACCGAAAGAGACTCATTAGCAGGCAGCCAAGAGGATTCTAAGGTATGTGAATGGAACGAAGGGGTTTGGTATTTTATACTGGAAGTGTTGATGATAGGAAAAGCACATTAGGGTATGTGTTTCATATGGGATCGGGAGCCATCTCATGGGCTTCCAAGAAGCAACCAGTTGTGGCTTTGTCAACAGCAGAGGCAGAGTATGTGGCAGCAATAGCAGCAACATGCCAAGCAGTGTGGCTGGGAAGAGTTCTCAGAGATTTGTGTCATGAACAAGAAAATGGCACAACCATTTACTGTGACAATAGCTCAGCAATAGCTTTGTCTAAAAACTCTGTTTTTCATAAAAGAACAAAGCACATAGATAACAAATTTCACTTTATACGTGAATTGGTTAAAAATGGTAAGATTGTTTTGCAGCACTGCAGAACAGAGGAATAGCTAGCTGACATCTTGACAAAACTATTAGCAAAGAAAGGTTTTGATCATTTCAGGAAATACCTGGGTATGCAGCAGTTGAAATTAAGGGGGAGTGTTGGAATTCAATTCCAACTGCAACACAGAACAGCTGGACAGAAATCAGATATTTCAGCTTGTTCAAAGCAGCAAAGTCTCCACTGATATTTTGCACATTAAATGCACATTAAATTCATAATTTAATTCCCTTGCAGACTACCGACTTGTTTTTACTGAGAAAGACATCATTGCCTTCTGTAATTAATACACAGATAAACATTAGTAGATATTTTTGGTTATTTTATTGTTTAAACTCAGATATTTATTTTCCTATAAATGTAAAGAACAACAATTATGTTTCTAGAGGGGTGTAAGAGAATGAACAACAGTTCTGTTTTAAGGTTAGAAGACTGAATAGAGTCTCTTCTGTAAATGCACAACAGTGCTGAACCTGCAATTTTCTGAGATATTGAAAATTGATCTCTGGAACTGAAGTGTTCCTGTTTGTTATCCCTCTGTCAAGAGGAAGACATATTTGTATTAGTTTGCTTACTGTTTATGAATACAAGTTTACTGTTCAGCCTGTTTTCTATTGCTGTTACACCAATCGTCAAAAGCATGTTGTTATTACTCCGTAAGTCTATAAGTGACTTGACGCCAATTGTTTTCTGTTGCTGTTACACCAAGCGTCAAAAGCATGTTGTTATTACTCTGTAAGTCTATAAGTGACTTGACGCCAATTGTTTTCTATTGTTGTTACAGCAAGTGTCAAAAGCATGTTGTTATTACTTTGTAAGTCTATAAGTGACTTGATGCCAATTGTTTTACGTTGCTGTTCCACAAAGCGTAAAAAAAAGCACGTTGTCGTTACACCGTAAGTCAAAAAATGACTTGACGTCAAAAATCGCGTTGCTGCAACACCACGATCAGCGTTGCTACAACACCAAACTGTGTTGCTGCAACACCGTTTCCAGTAAGTAATTTTTTCTGTTTTTCTGTGTTAACAAAACAGAGTGTTATTCCGCGTTGCTGCAACACCATTTCAAGAAAACAAAATTTTTAGTTTTCTGTGCAGAAACAGAGTAAAAACAGAGCATTTTTTTGTTGTCTGTTTGTTATGGAATTTAGCAGAAAATTCCAACAATTGTGAATGTGAAACTTGACGACAAGGCAATTATCTTTGCTCTGGCACGGTCATGACCAGGATTTCCTTCAAGCCATAGAACAGAGAGTTCTGTGTTTGAAATATTAATCTCAACCATCACTTTAAACACGTTGATATTCACTATACTTACGTGGTCAATTTTTGTTGGTTGCGATTTTGTTTGTAGGTGGAAGGATTGAAGTTTTGAGCATAAGTACAGCACTGACCATTCTCCAACATATCAAAGAGTTAAAGCACTTAATGAATTTTGGTAAATATGTATGGGAAAACATTCACTCTATGATTATCTACACTCCATAACACATGCAAGTTCATAAAATCATTTGTTATGTAAAATCACCCATAATATGTATTAATGTTTTGATTTGCCACGAATTAATGAGTCAAAGTCACATTTTTGATAAATATGAATGTAAGAGTCATTTGCAAGGTTGAGAGAGAGAGAGTGTGTGTAAGTCGGAGAGGTGAAGAGAAAATCATGGAGCAAATAGTGGTGGGGTCGTGAAAACAACAACAACTACTATGTTTTAGTGTGTGTTACTCTGCTACCCCTAGTTAAGTGTAAATTGTTGTAAACCTTTTTTTTCTTGGTGAATGAGCCTTAGTCTCATATGAATGTATTTTCATGCATTAGAATTATAAGCTAAAATTTTATTGTGTTGCTCGAAGCTTTACTATGTTTTTACTCTATTTTGTTGTCAGTTGTTTTCTATGTTTTATTTAAGCCTCTATCTAGCTGCAATTTTCTTTCTGCAAGATTTGTCTTCCTGCAACTGTTTTTAAGTCAAAATCCTCTCCTTCTCCCCCTTAAAATTTTCTAACATGGTATCAGAGCAGGTTAAATTTTGTTAGTGTAAAAACTAGTACTTTTAATAACAATTACAAATTGTTTTGAAGGCAAATTTTTGAAGTGTATTTCTTAGTAGGTAGAAAGTTTTTTTTACACTAAAAAATGGAAACATCAAGCACAAGATTCACTGATCCTCAAATACCTCAGTTTCATGGAAAAAATTATAATTATTGGGCTATTACAATGAAGGCCCTCTTTTCTTCTCAAGACATTTGGGATTTAGTGGAGAACAGTTTTCAAGAGCAGCATATGCAACAACATACAATGCCTTGTCTCAAGCATAAAGGGATTTGTTGAGGGACAATAGGAAGAATGATGGAAAATCCCTCCTCTACATTTTTCAAGAAATTCATGACAATATTTTCCCAAGAATTGCAGCAACAACAAATTCTAAGAAAGCATGGGACAACCCACCAAGGAATGGAAAAAGTCAAGACAACAAATTTTGAGGAGAGACTTTGAGACACTATATATGAAAGAGTATGAGAACGTAGACTCATTTTTTACACATGTAATTGGGTTGGTTACTCAAATCAGGTCCCATGGTGAGACACTTGAGGAAAGGATAATAGTTCAGAAAGTTTTGAGAAGCCTGCCAGCAAGGTTTGATGCCATCATTGTGGCCATAGAGGAGACAAAGGATCTCTCATTTATCAATGGATGAGCTTCATGCATCACTGATTTCTCATGAAAATAGACTGAATAGAGCAACAAGATCCTCATTGGAGCATGCCTTCAAGACACAAGTTTCATTTGGTCAAGGTAGAAGTAGAGGACGATCATATGCTAGAGGAAGAGGAAAAAGCCCACACAGAGGTGGAAGAAGCAACCCTTCAAGCTCAAGTGGAAGAGGCAGTAATAAAAGTCCAAGTCAAGGCTTAAGCCAAAATCAAGCAGAAGGTTGGAGGTATGATAAATCTCAAGTTCAATGCAATTACTATAAGAAGTATGGTGATTATGAAAATGAATGTAGAAAGAAGAAATATGCCATTAGTAACAAATCAAGTGTAAATTTCACAAAAGAAAATTAGAACCATGATAGCATGGTTTTAGCTTGTAATGTGTCACAAGAAAACAAAGTGATATATGGTATTTAGATTCAGGGTGTATCAATCACATGTAAGGGAAAATACAAAAGTTTTCTAATCTAGATGAAAGTGTGAAATCTGAAGTGACATTAGGGACTGGTAGAAAAGTCTCTGTCATGGGCAAATGAAGAGTTAATATCATAACAAGGAAGGTGGAGAAGAAGTACATCTCAGATTTTTACTTTGTTGTTGGTTTGAAGCATAACATCATAAGAATGGGACAACTCATGCAAAAGGGATATAATGTCTTTTTCAACAATGATGAGTGCACAATTTTGGATAAGCCTCCAAGAAGACAACTAATTGCAAAGGTTCATATGACAAGCAATAGAATGTTTCCCCTAAATATAAGATTAGATTTGAAGGAAGATGGTGCTCAAGAACAACTATCAATGAACTCACAAAATGATGAAAGAAAAGTTGTAGTTGTTACACGAGTGAACTATCAAGTAGAGGTCAAAGATGAAAATTGGTTATGGAATTTGAGATTTGGACATCTCAACTTTGGAGGTTTTAATTTGTTGCATAGGAAAGGCATGGTGAAGGGGTTTCCACTCACAGAAAAACCGGAAAACCTATGTGAAGGATGTATCTTGGGTAAACCACATAAAGAGATATTTCCAGCAGGAAAGTCAATAAGGGTGAAGGCACTTTTGGAGATTGTACATTCAGATTTATGTGGACCAATGCAAACACCATCAATTGGTGGCAGCCATTATTTATTGACCTTCATAGATGACTACACAAGGAAGACATGAGTCTATCTCCTAAAACACAAAAGTGAAGTGTTTGAGTGCTTTAACCAATATAAGGCTCTTGTTGAGAAGAAAAGTGGACACTACATCAAAATCTTGAGGACTAACAGAGGTGGCGAATACGTCTCAAATGACTTCCTTCAATTTTTCAGGGAGCATGGAACTCACAAGCAATTTACAACAAGGTATACACCTCAACGAAATGTTGTCACAGAAAGGAAGAATATGACCATTATGAAAATGGCAAGGAGTATGTTGAAGGAAAAGCATTTGCCAAATGATTATTGGGCTGAAGTTGTCACTTGTGTAGTGTATATCATGAATAGGTGTCCAACCAAAAGTGTTAGGAATATGGTTACTAAAGTGTCATGGAGTGGAAGAAAGTGCAATGTCACTCGCATGAGAGTCTTTGGATGTGTAGCTTATGCACATGTCCCAGATGAGTTGAGGAAGAATTGGACTTCAAGGCGGAGAAATGCATAACTATTGGATACAATGATGAATCCAAGACATACAAGCTCTAAAATCCATCAACCAAGAAGTTCATAATCAATAAATATTTCCAATTCATAGAAGAGGAAGCATGGGATGGAAGTTTAGAGAAGACAGTCAATGCCAAAGCATGTATAACACATAAGGATAAAGAAGAATTAACAACAACAAGTAATTCCTCAACAGTGACTCACTCTACTCCTATTCAAACACAATAAAGAGGGCAGCAAGTAATACCATCAAAAAATAATAGGACACTATCATGCAATCAAGAAAGTGCAACACCAAGAATGTTGCAAAGTTCAACACCAAGTGACGTGTCAAGCCCATCTTCAGTAAGCACAAAAAGACCAAAATTCAGAAATTTAAATGAAATTTATGAGAAAGATGAAGTTGATAGTAGTGCTGGTATAAATTCCTTATTTGCATTATTTTTTGATGTAGAAGACCCAATCCATTTTGAGGATGCAGTCAAAGAATAAAAATGGGTTGCGGTAATGGAGGAAGAAATAGAAGCGATAGAAAATAATGACACATGGGAGTTACTGAACCTTCCGCGAGGAAAATAACTTATTGGAGTGAGTGGGTCTATAAGACAATGAGCAATGTTGAGGGGAAGATTGAAAGGCATAAATCAAGGCTAGTTGTCAAAGGAGACAAGCAGTAACATGGAAAGGATTATACAGAGACGTTTACACCAGTCGCGAGGATGGAGACATTGCTTACATTGGTGGTGATTACTACGCCACATAAATGGAAAGTGTATCAAATGGATGTAAAATCATCATTCTTGAATAGAGTGCTGAAAGAGGAAGTGTATGTTGTGCAACCACCTGGTTATGAGCTAGAAGGCTAAGAAGACTAAGTGTATCGATTGACAAAAGATATTTATGGGCTAAAGAAGTCACCTCGTGCATGGTATAGTAGGATAGACACTTGATGGACAATGGTTTCGACAAATGTGATGGTGAGCATACTCTCTACATCAAAGAGAGTGATGGTAAGCTACTTATTATTTTGTTATATGTAGATGATTTGGTTTTTACAGGCAATGATGGTTTCCTCATTGTTAATTTCAAAGAAGTCATGAAGAGTGAGTTTGAAATGACTGAATTGGGGTTGTTAAGGTATTTTTTGGGCATAGAAGTGAAGAAAACAAAAAATGGTTTTTTTATTTTCCAAGCGAAGTACGTAGAAGAAATTTTCGAGAGGTTTAATATGCATAACAACAAGCCCACACCAACTCCAACTGTTATGAGGTTGAAGTTTAGCAAAGAAGATTATAGCAGCAATGTCAATCCGAGATTATACAAAATCATGATAGGTAGCTTGATGTATTTGACCGCCACTAGGCCGGATATAATGTATGTAGTGAGTTTAGAGTTGAGGTTCATGGAGGCACCCAAGGAGACACATTGGAAAGAATACAAAAGAATTCTAAGTTGTGTTAATGGGACAAAGGAGTATGGTATTTTGCACGCCACAACAAATGATTTCAGGCAACTTGGTTACACTGACAATGATTGGGAAAGAAGTTTCGATGACAGAAAGAGCACGTCAGGATATACTTTTCATTTGGCTTCCGAAGGCATTTCATGGGCCTCCGAGAAGCAACCAATAGTGTCACTGTCAAAAACAAAAGCTGAGTATGTCATTGCAATAGTAGTAACATGTCAAGCAGTTTGGATGAGAAGGATGTTGAGGGATCTTCACCACTACCAAGAGGGAATGGAAACAAATTTCTGTGACAACACTTCTGCAATTGCATTGTCAAGTAACTTTGTTTTTCACAAGTGGACCAAGCACATTGATGCTGAATATCATTTTATTAGAGAGTTAATTAAAAATGGTGAAATTGTGTTGCAACACTACAAGTCACGGGAAAAATTTTGTTGATATTTCCACAAAGCCATTATCACGAGAAAATTTAGTTTACCTCAGAGAATATTTGATAATTTTCAATGGTGGTAGTTGTGATTAAGGGGGAGTGTTGGAAATATTAATCCCAACAACCGGCTTAAACACATTGACAACCACCATACTTTCCCAGTCAATGTCTGCAGGTTTCCATTTTGTTTGCAGGGGGAAGGACTGAAGTTTTAAGCAGAAGTACAACAATGACCATTTCACAACACATCAAAGAGTTAAAGCACTTAAAAAATTTTGGTAAATACGTATGGGAAAAATTCACTCCGCGACTATCGTCTACACTCCACAACACCTAAGAGTTTAGAAAATAATTTATTATGTAAAATCACCCATACAGTGTATTAATGTTTTGATCTACCATGAATTAATGAGTCAAAGTTGTATGTTTTGATAAATATGAATGTAAGAGTAATTTTCAAGGTTGAGAGAGAGAGGGTGTCAGTCTGAGAGTTGAAGAGAAAATCATGGAGAAAATTGTGGTGGGGGCGTGAAAACAACAGTTAGTGTGTGTTACTTTGCAACCCCTAGTGACGTGTAAATTGTCGTAAACCTTGTTTTTCATTGGTGAATGAGCTGCAGTCTCATATGAATGTATTTTGAAGAATTAGAATTATAAGCTAAAGCTTTATTTTGTTTCTCCAAGTTTTACTCTATTTTTACTCTGTTTTTCCATGAGTTATTTTCTGTGCTTTATTTAAGCCTTTGTCTAGTTGCGATTTTCTTTCTACAACTAGAGATTTGACTTGCCACATCTGTTTTTGAGTAAAACTCCTCTCCTTTTCCCCCTGTAATTTTTTCTAACATTCTATAGAGCACCATATGCCAATCTCCATATCGGTTAAGGATATAGGGTTTAGTCCTTCTAGCGAAGACAAAGAACCTACACTGCTTCTGCCAATTGGAAGGTCCAACGAGAAAGAGGGTGTTTGAAAGTTAGGTGCTCTGCTTCTTCCAATCAGTACTATGGAGGATGAGGATGTTTAAGTAGTGCTTGCTCCGTTTGACCTAATTGAAAGGTCCAGTGAGAACGAGGGTGTTTGAAAGGTTTAGGCATCGACCCTTGTAAGTGTAATAGGAAGAGTAAAATATGAAAACTGAATTGGATAGATGTCATGGACATATGGTTCACAAATGTAATGCTTAAACATAAAAGGTAGACGGAAACTTAACTCCACTGATTTAAAAGAAAAACTTATCAACCTAAATATGTAATTCCTTTAAAAAATTGAAAATATATATATATATATCATTTATAAAATATTTTTTAATAAATAATCATTTATTAAAATAAATTTATAAAATAGTTTTTTTAATAAAAAATGAATTTTATTGATTATTTTTAAATTATATTAATATACATTTTGTTTAAAATATGTCAAAAAAAATTACTATAATTTGTTTAATCAAATATGGATTATTATTATTAAATTGATTCATTAATTATATATTTTGGTATTCGTGATCAAATAAGTCTATGAATTCTATTTTAAATTTTAATGTACATTTTTATCAAATTCTTAATATACTGATATAGAAGAAGAATTTAGATATCATGAATACGTGAAAGGATAATTTTTTATTTCAATGAAATATAAACCAATATAGTTTTTGAAAATATATTAAATATGTTCAAATTTATTGACCAAATTTTATTTATATATTGGAGGATATCAATCTAGATTTATAATGGATTAAGAAATATGAAATTCTTCATGTTTGCAATCATTTTTTCAAAATTATAATTAAGTTAATAGACATTTTATTATGAGGTTCTTCCTCACGACATTGTAGTAGATTCGTCGACTTAGAAAAAATATACCAATTTGATGGTGTGATGTTCATGGGTATTTTAATAGGGAGTGGAGTAGTGACATGGAAATGCAAGGTGTCGGAGAAGTGGAAACAAAGCTTTATGCACTCAAGTCTTTATATGTTTAACATTATAGCATAAAGGCACAAAGTTATAATAAGTATTAAGGCCTTGGTTGGGGCACCTATAAACAATAACACAAACCACCTTTTTAAATGAGACTTGAACTTTAGATTATTTCTTTATTATGACACATTAATATTATTGATCGAACTTTCGTTTATGTAAATTTTAAACCATTTAATAGTTTATTTGAATATGCCAAAAGTCACATTAATAATATGAATCGAAATTTGGTTTAAATGATTTAATATGCCTCTTTATATGGTTCAAACTTTGGATATCAGATATTTCCAAAAGGATTCTTCCGATGATAAAGTCCTCATGCCCAAAACCTCCATTGTTAGTTTATTATACATGCCACATTGTACGCCTTGAGATTTTGTCCATTAGTTCAATTTTTTTCTGCATTGGTGTTGAGAAAAGGTGACAAGAAATTCCAATTTAATTTTTCCTTGAATTAAACTATGAATTAAAAATGAATTTTATTCTCATAGCAACTTGTAAATAGTTAATTAAGTTTAATTAACTTAATTATCTTATGAATTTCGAGTTGGAAGTTTTTTGAAGTCATGTATATGTTCTCCCTAAATTTTAGGGGTTCAATATGAGTTTAGATTGAGTTGTAATTGGATAACCCAGTTTACTGAGTAATAGTTAGTTATACTAGTTCTAACTGTTTGTTGAACTAGTAGAGAGTTAATAGTCAGTTAGTGCACTAGTGTATCCACAAGTTCTAAGAATCTAGATAATTGAAGATTCACTCATCAAAAACTCATTCATATTAGTTCTCAGAAATACCTAGTTGAGACTAGAGTGTAGGGATAGTGTACTATCAGTTGTATGATTTACCGAGTTGTAAATATCAACCATGCAATCAGGAAGAGGACCTATTTAGGACTGCATAGTTTTGGAAGCATGAATTCCCTTTTAATACAAGCAGTTCATCCTAGGAATTGCGCAAGGAAATAGGGGCTTGGCAGCTAGTGGAAATTGGCTAAGTGTTGTCTAATAGTAGGCTTGTGAGGTAGATAGGTGAGCATACTTGTGTAGAATTTCTTTGATGAGAACAAGGTTTGTATCTTCACTCATATTTCTGATTAATGCAATCCAAATAGGAAGGGATTTGAGTAGTGGCTTTCCCCTGAAAAACTTATTGTGTTATGTTCCAATGAGTTGTCCTCTTCTTATTCATATTCTCTTCATTGATCTATTGACTTCCACTAGTTGAAAGTAGAAGTATATTCTTATCACGTGCTTTAGTAAATTGCATGAGCTTATGAATCTAAAGGAAATTCTACATGGTATTGGAATTGAAGACACTATACTAGAAGAGATTTTGAATTTTTAAGTTTTGGGTTACAGGTGAAATTCAAATTTCCTTCAGGATCGATAGATGGCATTCTATGGTTTGCGGCTTGAGTATGCCTTGGAAGGAAACTCAAATTATATAGCCTAGATGGAAAAAATGGAGATTGTACTAGAGGATAATGGCTTGAAGGAATTCATTGATCAAGACATTCTGAAGCCAACAACATCAAATGCCCAAAATCTAGCCAAATCAAAGAAGAGTGTGGCAAAGGCAAGGTGGATAATCCTTGAGGGAGTTCAAGACCACATTGTCTCAAGTCTCCATGGAAAGGAACTCTGTATCCTATGTGGAAATAATTGACAAACTTGTATCAGAAGAACAATGACCAAAGGAAATTGGCACTGAAGGACAATCTTCGAAAAGTCAAAATGGAGAAAGGTGAGACTATTCCAAAATACTTGACCAAGTTCTCCCAATGTCATGATGAATTTGGAAGTGTTGGAATCACTTATGTTGAGGATGATATGGTGAGTCTTGCTTTTCTGGGACTCCAAAAGTGTTGGCATAGCTAACAGGACTGTGTGAATGGTCAGGAGAAGCTTCCAGATTTGGAATGATTGTGTTCAAGTTTGATTCAGGAGGAGATTAGGAGGAACACTACGGATGGCTCTTCATCAAAGACTGATGTTGAAGAGAACTGTGCCTTAGTGATTAAGGTGAAGAAGAGTAAAGGGAAATATTCCCATTCCAAATTAGATTTTGGCCATGGAGGTAAGAAGAAATATATGATGGAATTTAAGTGATTTCATTGTCACGATCTGGGCCATTTTCCTACAAATTTTCCACTCAAGAAGTCGAAGAAGAAGTCCTAAGGAGGAGTGGTGGGAGAGGCTTTGGCCTCTCAATTTGAATTGGATTTTTCCCTCATTTCATGCATGGTGTCATCAATGATGGGAAGTGTATAGTACTTAGAAAGTGGAGCCTCATTCCACATGACTGGTGACAAGGATTTATTTAGTGAGCTAAAGGAGAAAGATCTCCATATGCATATCAAGATGGGTGACAACAAGATGTATAGTGCTACTAGATTGGGCAAGATTACTTTTCAGAAGGATCATGGGGCTCCACTCACATTAAAGATTGTTATGTATGTGCCTAGGTTGAAGAAGAAATTGGTATCCATTTCCATGCTTGACGATAGAGATTATGATGTGATCTTCTCAAAAGTAAAGGCATTCCTTCAACACATAACCATGTGTCAAGTAAAGAAGATAAGGATTTAGGTGAAGAATCTCTATAAGCTAGAGGTAGAGGATTGTGCTGCTTTGAGAACAAAAGAATAGATTGTGTAGAGCCGAGATGTTGGCGAGTTGTGGCACATGATATTGGGTCACTTGCATCATGGGGCTTTGAAGATCATGCAACAGATCTCCATCAATTTTCCCAGAGGTACACTAGAGCTAGTTGATACATGCAAGGGGTGTACTTTGGGTAAATACACCAAGCCTTCCTTTTACCACAAAGATAGTTGAGCAGAGGCTATTCAAGAGTGAGTCCATTCAGATGTGTGTGGACCATTCTTGAAAGCATCCATGGCCAAACATAGGTATTATGTTATATTTTTTGATGAATTTTCTTGAAATTGTTGGATATTTTTCATGCAGGTAAAAGATAAAACCTTCACAAAGTTTTGTGACTTTAAAGAATTGGTGGAGAAATATCTGAGCAAGAAGTGTAAAACTCTATGGAGTGACAATAGTGGTTAGTATGTACCAAACGAGTTTAAGAACTTTTCTGTAGAAGAAAGGATAAAACAGGAGTTGATGACACCCCATAACCCTCAGCAGAATGGGGTGGCCTAGAGGAAAAACATAAGCATAATAGGGGCAGCGGGGGTCATGTCTCATGACTAGAGTCTCCCACTACACTTGTGCGATGAGGCATGCAACACAATGGTTTATGTTTAGAACCATAGCTTGCATCAGATACTTTGGATGAAGACACGAGAGGAGGATTATTCTGGTAAGAGGCTAGATGTTGTTCACTTCAGGATTTTAGGTCATTAGTATACTTCCATGTGACCAAAGATGCATGGAAGAAGCTTGAGACGACAGTAGAGTTGGGGATATTTGTGGGGTACACTAATACACCTTAAAACTATCAGGTGTACTTGCTGAAGAACAGGATGACATTAGTTTGTAGGGATGTCACATTCGATAAGGAGAAGCCCATGCGAGTTTCCCTTGAGAGGGAGCTTGAGCTACATGAGATTGCAGAGCTTTTAGATTCTACGGTTGAGGAGCCTCATATCGATGTGAAGTAGCCACATGTAGAGGTTCCATTATTGGAGACATCCACTCGAGCAGAGTCTTCAAGAGATGGGAGAAAAAACAAAAAAAAAGGCAGATAGATTAATATCAAATGCTAGAGAGAATGTGGGAGCACCCACATTGCAACGAAGAGAGAGGAGGTCACCTAAAAGGTACAATGGATACATGGCTCTTATGAGCGAATTTGTTGTGACAGAGCCATCTTTCTTTGAGGAAGCATTATAACAACCGATTTGGCTTGAAGCCATGGTGGAGAAGTATGACTCCATAGTTCGTAACAATGTTTGGGATGTGGTCCAGAGACTAGAGGATAAGTCTATGGTGAGCTCCTCTTGGATTTACAAGGTAAATAATGATGCAGATGGTAGTGTGTAGAAGTATAAGGCTATATTTGTGGCTCGTGGCTTTTCACAGGTAGAGGGGATTGGCTATGATGAGACCTCTGCTCTTGTTGCAAGGTACTCATCGACCAGATTTATATTGGCACGATAAGTAAAGATGGGCTGGAAGATACATAAGATGGATGTAAATACAACCTTCCTTAATTGCATGATTGAGGAAGAAGTGTACATAGACAACTTGAAGGTTTTAAAACTTTTGATCATGAGTTGCCCATGTACCAACTCAACGGAGCATGGTATGGGCTGAAGAAATCACCTTGTTCTTGGTACACCAGGATAGATATCTACTTCACCGAGTTGGGCTTCAGGAAGGGTGAAGAAAATGTGAACCTGTACCACATAGTGGTGGGAGGTAAAATGTTGATCATTGTAATTTATGTTGATGATCTCATACTGACAGGTGATGATCAGTTGATCAAATCTTGCAAGGAGAACCTTGCAAGAGAGTTTGAGATGAAGTACTTTGGGCTCATGCATTACCTTCTGGGCATGGAAATATTGCAGGGTGATGGGGAGTTATTTGTGTTTCAAGGAAATTATGAGATCAAGATACTCAGGAGGTTCGGCATGGAGAGCTGCAAGCTTATGGAGATTTGTCTAGCTAGTAACTGGAGGAAGGAGGATGCTACTTCAGGAGAGTTAGTGGAAGCTAATGTTTACAGGCAGCTTGTGGGTTCACTCATGTACTTGGTGAACACATGACCAAAATTATGCTATGCAGTTAACCTGCTGAGTCAAGGGATGGTTAGGCCTACCAAGCTGTATTGGAAGGAGACAAAGCATATATTGAGATACCTCATGGGAACTACTTAGTACATATTTGGTACAAATGGACATAGGGAGTGAACCTTCAAGCCTTCATGGACGTAGATTGGGTGGGGAGTCAATATGGATGAAAAAGCACTTAAGGATGGATTTTCAGTATTGGGTCAGCGATAGTTTCTTGGTACCACATGAAATAAATATCGATTGAACTTAGTTTGATAGAGGCAGAGTACATGACTACAAGTCAGGTACCCTGTGAGGCCATTTGGATGAGGAAGATCCTGGTTGGTTCGTTTGGTCAGTATATGGATCCGAAAATGATTTACTGTGATAATCAGAGTTGTATCAACCTCTCTGAAAATCTTATTTTTCATGATAGGTCCAAGCACATTGATATCCGATATCATCATCTCAAAGATTATGTATTGAAGCAGATCATTTTGTTAGAGTAGATTCCCACATAGGGGTAAGACACTAACATTTTGAGAAACACATTGTAAAGATGTAAATCCAAGCTTCATAGAGACATGATCGGGGTAGAAAATAAGCCATTTCTTGTTGAGAGGTAATGTTGAGAAATGGAAACAAGCAATTCCGGTTTAATTTCCCCTTGAATTAAACTGTGAATTAAAATCAAATTCTATTCTCATAGAAACTTGTAAATAGTTAATTAAGTTTAATTAACTTAATTGGATGATTAATTTCGAGTTGAAGTTCTTTTGAAGTCATATATATGTCATCCTAAATTTTAGGGGTCCAGTATGAGTTTAGATTGAGTTGTAATTAGATAACTCAGTTTACTGAGTTATAGTCATTTATACTAGTTAAAACCATTTGATAAACTAGAAGAGGATTAAGAGTCACTTAGTGCATTGGTGCATCCACAAGTTCTTAGACTCTAGATAACTAAATATTCACTCATCGGAAACTCATGCATGTTAATTCTGAGAAATACCTAGTTGAGACTAGAGTGCAAGGATAGTGTACTATTAGTTGTATGATTTACTGAGTTGTAAATATGATGCATGTGATCATGAAGAGGACCTAATTAGGATTGCAAAGTTTTGGAAGCATGAATTCCCTTTAAATATGGTTGATTCATCCTAGGAATTGCGCAAGGAAATAGGGGCTTGGAAGGTAGTGGAAATTGGCTAAGTGTTGGCTAATAGTGGGCTTGTGAGGCAAAGAGTTGAGCATACTTGTGCAAAATTTTTTTAGCCATAACAATATTTGTATCTTCACTCATATTTCTAATTAATGCAACACATATAGGTGGGGTTTTGAGAAATGGATTTCCCCAAAAAAATTTATAGTGTTATGTCCCATTTATTTGTCTTCTTCTTGTTCATATTGTTTTCATCGATCTATTAGCTTCCCCTAGTTGAAAGTAGAAGTATATTCTTAAGAATCTATAAGAAATTCTACAATTGGACACAACTGCCACATCATTTCCTCCTCCGATCCCTTATATTGGAGAATACCCATATCAGAGTTTTTGTTGTGTATAAAAGACTCTCCCTTTGACTTATGATATGTTAGACACAAAATAATTAAAGACTTGGTTTTATTGTGATATTTCTAATCCAATCAGTCTTTTGTTATGGTACTGGCAATAGATATGATTGATTTGTAGTGCTGCACTTCAAGTCCTGCATTCTTTTTTACTTGAATCACCTCTACCGATCACTGTAGAACCTAAGCCTCCCAATTCCTGTGTGCATAAAATGCGCCCTCCACCTTTAGATTCCCTCAACCGAATGTTGTTCCATAGAGCTGAAGTAGAAATAGGAGGGGCAATTCCAGTGATCATCTTCAAGCCTTGTGGAGAAATTATTTGTGATGTGAAAGATTCAATGTTTTGGCAATTTCTATGGAGAATTCCCATTTTAGTTTTGGGTATCCTAATCCTAATGAAAACTAAATGATAAATAGCCTAAGACCATTAATAGTGACTTTTTCAAAACATAATAGGAATAACCAAACCAAAGTGTTACAAGCCGTGAACGCGGATGGATATCAAAGGTTGGAGTATAGAAGTTTTAACATGACACACTCTACAAAACTTGTGAAATATGGAAAATTCTGATGAGGATCAAATGCAATATTATATTAAAACATTGTAATAAAGCCTATTAGATGTGCAACCATATCGGCAATCAGGAGATTAAGTCATATCAACGATTTTAGATATGTGCTATTTCAAAAGTTCTGATATGAAAGCAAATGAGATTTTATAATTAATCCAAAACATAAATCAAATCGGGTCCAACATATCATAGATTAAATCAAATCGCAGGTCACAGGTCATATCGCATATTGGAGATTGAAGGTTATACAATATCAAAGCTTTTAAAAAGTGGCACATAATGAAAAATATGATATGGAATTCTACGATATAAGGGAGCAAAAACTTCGATATGTAATTCTGTGATATAAGGGAGTGGAGGAAATAATGTGGCAAGCTGGTCCAACATAAATCGAAAATTAGGTTTATCGAAAGTTTCATAATGTCACTCATAACAAAACTCTGATATGGATATTCTCTGATAGTGTTTTATAATACGCGATATGTGTTATTTGTGTTAGTTTCCACGTTTTATTCATCGATCTTTGGTTATAAAGGTTTTGAAATTAAAACTCTGATATCCTAAATTTCCACTATTTTTTATTAAAGAGTCATTGCCACATGTTGTAACATGAGATTGATCTTGAGGGCTATTTATTAATTAGTGCTAATCATTTAAACTTTAATTTATTTTTTTTATTAAAAGCAAACTTAGTCAGATTAAGGAAAACTAAAAGTAAAAAAGGCAACCTAGGCTAAGAAACTCTGATACAAAATTCTATGATATAAAGAAGCATGGGAAATGATGTGTTAGGTGGGTCCAACATTTATCGTAAATTAGGTTTATCGCAAGTTTCATAATTTGACTCATAACAAAAACTCCGATGTGGGTATTTCTCCGATAGTGTTTTATAATACTCGATATGTGTTATTTGCATTAGTTTCTACTTTATATTCATTAAACTTTGGTTGTAAAGGTTTAAAAAAAAAACCTGATAGCCTAGATTTCCACTTTTAGTTTATTAAAGAGTCATTGCCACATGTTTTAACATGCACTTGGCCTTCAGGGCTATTTATTAATTAGTGCCAATCATTTAAAAATGTAAACAAAGCTACCTTATATTTATGCTCAAGAATTAACAAATATGTGAACATTTTGTATTCAAGATAGACCTTTGTACATAATTTGGCACTGACAATCAAATTGTAAATGTGTTGGTTTGATGCAGGCTATAATTTTTTATTTCTTAGAATGTAGGCTTCCTGTAGAAATTGAAGCAATTCCCCTCGATTGGGTGCCTAATAAACATGGAATTATCTTTTAGCTCCAAGCTTTGAAAGCTCAAAATCAAACTCTCGATCAACATGTCGGGAGCTTGTCATATCGTAATATCGATGAATGATGTTATCGGGGCTTTTTAAATGTGTCTCGAAATAAAAACCCCAATATCCATTACCTCCGATATGCAGGAATAAAGACAATGACATGAAATTTCAGTCCTTTATTCCGACAGTTGATTATCATATGTTTTATGTCCTGACCACTTTATAGTATACATTTATTGAAAGGAGCCACATTAATATGATGGATCAGACTTTGGATTTCATTGATTTTCAAAAGGATTCTTCTGATGTCAAAGTATCAATGCCCAAAATATTTGATATATATTTAATCAATATGCCACATTGTTTAATGATTAAGGCTTGAATCCTATGCACACATCTTGGCCTCGGCAACTATTTTATTCATTAACCTAATTAATGGACTAACTATGTGCATTTATTTTCACTTTATTCTCCCTCAAACGAAGATCATATGTTTTATGCCTTGGCCACTTTATAATATATGTTTGTTGAAAGGAGACACATTAATATGATGGACCAGACTTTGGGTTTTAGAGATTTGCAAAAGGATTCTTCTGATGTCAAAATCTAAATGCCCAAAAGATCTGATATATATTTAATCAATATGCTACATTTTTTAATGATTAACGCTTAAAGCCTATCTGCACATCTTAGTCTCGAGGGCTATTTTATTCATTAATCTAATTAGTGGATCGACTATGTGCATTTATTCTCACTCGCATGAACATCTCTATCATTATCTTTGTCATTAGTAGTGCCAAGCTCTATGTCATTTTTCATTACTCTCATTTATTGCTCCTTATGCTTGGTGGACTAATGTGTTCTCCATTTAGCCTCTTCAGCTCGATCTATTTTGCTAGTGCTACCCTCTTGTTGTTTCTTTTGCTATTGTTGTTGCACATCTTGCTACTATTGCCTTTGCATGGATACTTATCCTAGAATTCCATTAACAGGAAGGTGGGAATCGAGAACCTTCTAACCAAATCTCCTTGTAAAATTATATGCCAAGTATCAATGTTGTCATGCTACATATATAGCTTTTTTTGGCATGTTTCTACTATAAGATGAATATCTCATTGTCAGGACATACACAACAATAGGGTGTGGAGTTCCTAAAATGCCATATATAGAGAGGCAACTTTCTATGATTAAAAAGCTCATGATTTAATTCCCCTTATCTTTCAATGTTAGCAACAATCTAAATTGTTAATCATTCTTCTTTCATTTTCCTACAAATATGGTAATCCTGTGAATGAGAGATTGTTGATTGATTTATTTCCGCTTCCCTTTCAATGTTAACAACATTTCACTCACTTTTACCTTTCAGAAAACCTCCTTTCCTCCTCATTATAGATCCTACCTTGACAGGGAATGCCATCACTTTTTTGCTATCTGGCTCTAAAGCGATCCAACCATCACTCCAAAATATTTGAACTTAGCCTTCTTCTTTCGACAACGACATTGTCCTAACGCTATGACATTTCCGTCTCGGACGGTACCTCTTAGCATAGAACTTTTCTTCTGTCTGCTTAAATTCCTATTTCGTCTCTGGTATCCTGCAATTGGTGCTGATTATCATTCTCAAAGAAGACACTTGCACACTTTTGCAAAGCTATGCATATGTTCACACTCTTCACGACATCATTTATGTTTTGTTTTCCTTCCCTCTCTTTTGCAACTGACATTCCAAGTAATGATGCTGGGGTTATGGGAGATTGGGGAGCCGAGGAGTGGGGGGTTGGTGACTGGAGCAAGGGGGGTAGGTTATTTTTAATTTTTTTAATGACTTTTTTCACTAATTTTATTTTAAATTTTTTTAAATTTATTATATATATATATATATATATAATTCTTTTTTTTAATCTATTTTTATGTTTTTAAATTGTTATTTTTATATATATTTTATTTTAATTGTTTATTTTTTAATATTTATGTTATTTTTAGTCGTCTTTATAAATTTAAATTGGTTTTTTGAATATATATTTTTAATTAATTTATTTATTTAAATCTAAATATTTTTTAAATTTTGATTTTTTTTTTTATGTTTGATTTATAATTTTAATTGCATAGTTTTTTTTAATTATTTTATTTTTTTTTTTTTTTTATTTTTATTTATAATTTCTTTATTTTTTTATTTATTTAAAAGGAAAATCTATTTTTATTTTATTTTTCTTGTTTATTTTTATTTGTTATTTAAATTATTAAATTTAAATATTTTTTCATTTTAATGGTTATTGATGTTCTTTTAATTCTTTTGGTAATTATTTTAGGGTTTTTTTTCTAATGAGGTTTTATTTTATTTGTTTTGACTTAATCTTTTTTTCAGATTTTCTTTGTATTTTTTTTCTTAATTATATTTTTTTGTTTGAAAAAATCTATTTTTATTTATTTATTTACTTATTTTTTTTGTTAATTTTTTATTCATTTTTTTATTTTACAAGTTAATTTTGGTTTTTTTTTACATTTTTATAGGTTTTTTCTTGTTTCATAATTTTTTTTGTATTTGATTTTTTTGTGATGTTTTTATTTATTTATTTTTATTATGTTTGATTACTAACACAAAACTCGACAACATTTAAAAAAATGTATCCACACTTAATTCATTAGAAAATTTAAAGTGTAAGAACTAAGACCTGTAAACAAAAGGGGTTGATACTCATCAACACTTTAAAAAATGAAGATGGAAATCACTAACAAAAAAATTGTTCACACTTGATACATAAAAAAAAATTATAGTGTCAGAAATAAGCCCTCTAAAAAATGTGTTGATGCTGCATCAACACTTTTCAAAATCAACATGAAAATCATTAACATTTAAAAAAATTGTTCATACTTGACACATAAAGAATTTAAAGTGGCAAAAATATTCTCCAAAAAAAGGAGTATATTCTGAATCACCATTTTTCAAAATCGAATGATTTTTTGCTACCTCAAAAAAATGAGTACTAGGTCATTTTCTCGTTTGATCGATAACTATGTTTGAACAACAAGTTTTCCTCACATGCAACTTATGGGTTGAAGCAGGTCTTGTCAACGGAGGACTTGGAAAAGTTGTTTCCATTTTCTATGCACCTGGATCAAAAGCCCCTCAGTTTCCATCCTTTGTTGTTGTTGACTTCTTCCAATACAAAGGCAAGCCATGGGATACCTTCAACCAATCTCATGTTTCACTTCCCCCAATAACACGGGGGTCTCGCAACAAAATTCCCCTTTGAATCGCACGGGGCTTGACAATACATAAATCACAAGGCATGACATTACCAAAGGTGACAGTGAAAATATGTAACACAGGTCGACAAGGCTTCAGATTCACTGCCATCTCCAGAGTTAGATCCTTGGCTGATCTTTTCATCTCTCCACCATTTCCATTCAGCTACTACTCCCGCATGAAAGACAATGCTTATGCCAAATGTAGGTAACAAGAGAAATCCATGTTAGCTTCAAATTCTTTACAACTAGCTACAGTCTGATTGCTGCATCTAGTCCCTTATGATTACCTTTAAGTAAGCACAACTTTGATTCAATTTCAATATACTTTCTTTATTTTAGAAATATTTATTTCAAAATTCACTTGAAATTTCAATATTTTTCCTCTTTCTCAAATAAATAAAATCCTCCTCCTCCACAACTTCCTATCCTTGTAGTGATTTTCCATTTTATTAATTTTTTACACTCCCCTTTACCTGTATTAATAATATTATGATTATGATTTCCACTTATGGCATTCGAATAATTCAACAGTTCTTGTTTTTCCCCTTTTGCTGACTATCAAGATGGATAATGAGTACCTGTCCCTACTATATGGATGGTGTAAAGAGATACGTGTCAATAAACTTGCTCTTCTTGACGTAAGGGCTAGACACATTTCACACACTATCTTCCTTCAAAATAAGATGAAGGCCTCCCCGCAACACATTGTACATATTCATCAAAGACATAACGTAAAAAAGTTCTGATGGACTCACAGTCCCACAATTCTCACCTTCATATTGTTGTAGATACAAACTAGTGTTGTTTTTGCCATTGCACATATTGTATATATGAATAGAAGTGGACACAAAATATTACACCTTTCTTTGTACCTGTTCTGTCACGAGCATTTATGCAATTTTGTTTGCACCTCTTCCTCTATTTTATTACACGTCAAGCAAGTATATCTGTGACTCAAACAAATAATTTTATAAGCTTCTTAATATTATAAATGGATAATCCTTCCTTCTGTTAATTTGAATATCAAGTCATAAATTATTTCAATTTGATAAGGCCTACTATTATTCTTAAACCTTTAAATTCAAGTTTCATTATTAAATGTAAAGGAATCTACTCATCATGTCTTCAAACATTTACCTTCTATAATTGTCTCTCTCTAACTGGTTTTATATTCATTTCAATTAAATACTCTTTCCAAGTTCATTATAGTATTGTTACATGTTCATTGCAAGTTCATTATATTGTTGTTACATGTTCCTTTATTGCATCTGATTCGATTCTCAATCATTTCACTATTATTTGATCATTCCTATAAAGTTTTGGAAAGTCACTATCATAAGGTTATCACGTTATCTATTGTGGTTTTTATTTCTCATTGTTTTTCTCTTTGTGTTTTCAGTTTTTTTCACCTTTCAAATATATATATATATATATATATATATATAAGATTCGAATAGACGGATTTCTAATATTTCACTAGAGAGGGGGGGGTCGAATGGTTGAATGGGTTAGGAGCTTGGCTAGTCACAACACGAATTCCCAACAATTCCATACACCACAAAATTCCAAGAAATTTCTAACAAGGTACTTGCTAAATAACCCCAATACTGAAGCAAACACTTTAATTGCTTACCAATTTTGATATAATATAATTGTTATATATTGTTTTTTCAAATAAAATTCCGCTAAGACTTTGCATTTAATTGAGGGGACATGAATTTGACATATCTAAGAACCCATGTTACTTTTCATTCCATATGAATTTACATTTAAGTTATGTTACAACAATCTAATTTAATTTCTACAGAACAAATATGAAATTAAATTGAACAACTATATTTCCTAAAAACAAAAGAGTAATTTTCTAAGGAGTTGCATCCAATGGTTTATTTATAGAATGGAACATCTGAATTTTACTGCCTTCCACATTAACCAATTCCCCCTATCCACGTTCCTTTTCACCTTTGTTTGCAAACACACCAAAGGAATAAAAGATTTGTAAAGATTATATGCACAAATATAACCCCATCATAAGGTTTGCATTAATTTTCATTTATGGTCAAATATGTTTATAAAAAATAAACAATCTTTAGAAGTTTAAATTTCAATAGTTGATTTGACCAACATTTTAAAACTCTACTTCAATTGAAATACTCTCAAAATGCTTGAAGAAAAAAACTGGAATTGTGTTGTTACTTACTACAAAATGTATTTTCCGTTGTCGAGAGAGTAAATTAGCAAAAGAGTTTGCAGTCATTTTCCAAGCAACAAAAGGACTCAAAGCCTACAGTAGACCCTCTCCATTAGATAGTGTTTTGAACAATATTTCCCTTTCTTGATTGTTGGGTGATGCTTCTTGATGCGAGTATATGTTTTCTTGGATTTGAGCCTGACAAACATCCTTAACAGGAGCATTAACCTCAAAAATATTTTCAACATTAAAATATGCACAACAATCTTCAAACAAAGCACACAGTCGGTATAATATTTTGAAAAAATAAATTAATGCTATGTGAAAGCTCTTTAGGGAAGATGTGCTACCACAAGGTATTGTTTTATACCAAAGTCTACCATCTCCCTCTAAAGAAAACATGAACAATTTCGTTTTCAAATCTTTAAAAACAATGCCCAATTGTTCCATGCATTCATGAAAATCCTTGAGGCACTAGTTCGACCTTTTACCTATGTTTCCACTAAAAATAGGGAAATAGATATACCATTCATGAAATGAAGGGACAACATGATGATAACTAGCAAGAACAACAAAAATCCAATGGACAATTTTGTTTGCCAAGAATGCATGAATGGCTATTTTGAAAACCCATTTAGGTGAGTGATCTAAAGTTCAAATTTAGTGGTAGTTTCTTATTGTTTAGCATCAAAGCGAGTACGACGTCTCTTCAAAACCAGGATGACAAAATAAGGATATCAACAATGGAGTCGCCAGGGTGTTTACAGTAATATTTAAATAGTGGAGTTGCCAAGGTGAGAGAGATTCAACCCACACTTCCCTTACTCACCTGACAGAGGGAATGTAAAAATGTCGTACCCAGTGAAAAATATTCTAATTCGTTCCCGAGCAATGACAGTAGAAATATGGTCGCCTTTTCTATCTCCAATAACACAATTTCTTTCAGAAGGCATAGAAACCTCCTAGAGACAATCTTTGGGATTATAGGAGACCAGTGCCTAGGGCATCTAAGAGGGGTGATTTTGAAGATTATCTAAAGGTTTTCTACTGCATTCCATATGTCACATACTTTGGAAAGGGATAATTTAGAGATTGGTTCAAAAGCCCTTCGTCAAGGTAAACTCTGACAGATACACACTGGTAGGTATGATTGATTTCAAAGATAAATGTCTTGGTTCTGGTGGTCGACAAACAAAAATATGTAACTTAACATTGTTGTTGTAGTGATGCAGAAGCATCCGGACTTAGCCAACAATGTGAAAGTTTGTTCACACGTTGCTAAACAAGTTGGATTTCATTGAACTAATTGATCAAAAGGTAGTTTTACTGAGAGGGTTTCATCTCTCAAGAAATGAGTTGTATTTCATTATTGTAATAAGTTAGAAATTGCCTTATTTTAGGCTCAAAAATGAGTTGTTAGCATATGTGTTAGATAGAGCTACGAATTAGAATATTTGCTGTTAGATTTATTAAAAATAGGGATTGATTTGTTAGACATAGTTAGAGTGATATCCGATTTATAAAAGAGAGGAAAAATGTAATCAAAACAGAGAGGATTGAGGAGTGGATATAGTAGAGCGAGAGCAAAATAGTGTGTGGATTGTATTTTGAGACATAGGTCTTTATTTGTGTAATCAGGCCCAAGGATGAGAGTCTATAACTCTTTTATTATGAATAAATTGGTGTTGTGTGCATGATTATATATACAACCCGTGGAGATCCTTGAGTTCTTGTTTTCTCTGTATTCCAATGATATTGATGCTTGCTCTTTTTTCACGCTTTACAATAGATAACACTAAGTTAAAAGAATAATCGGTGAGTTCATTATATCGTTTTGGTCCTGCAAGTAGAAAACCAAAAATACACTAATAATCGACGCAAAACACATCTCGATATGGAATTTGGAGTTTAAATATTATGGACAAAGGTTTTTAATGTTATCGGGTCCATGGAACCAAAATTGCATCGCTTCAGTGGAGAGGAACTAGCCTATTGAACCTTCGAATTTCGACATTGCGATACATCCGGATCCGAAATGTTATAGAGAAGGGGTGATAATCTATCAGGACCGCGAAGGGCTATCGCATCACAACTTTGAAGTGGATGAAGTGTAGATAGTGGGTATTGTGATTTGCGATTGGTCGATTAGATCGTGGCCGTTAGATCATGATATATCACAACCATTGGATCGCGAAGTATTTTCGCTACAAGAGTGGTATTTCGGGCACATCAAAGGTGGTAAGTTGTTTGGAAGGGGCGGCACCTAATCCCATTCACCCTTTGACACATAGAAAAGGAGGTGAGGAAGGAAACTGCTTTACCAGGCAGTTAACCCCATGCCTATTGTCCCACGAGAAATCTCTGACGACTATCAGATCTCACAGATCTAGATCAACGGTGGCTAAGGATCGATGCGTTGACTTCTGGTGTATGATAAGTGTGCCAATATAAAAAGGTAAAATTTCATTGTTTTGACTTGGATCTCAAGCATTTCAGTTTAAAAGAAAAAATAGTCAGGTTATAATTAAAAGGGGATCCACAGGGTGATTTGGGGTTTTCTGGAGTCTGGTTCTGCACTGTGTCATTTTTGGTATCAGATTAAAAGAAATGGTTGTTTGAAGCAAAAATGTTGCCAAGGAGAGGATCTGGCATTGGTCAAGGAAGACCTGAAGCAAATGCAGTTCTACTGGAAGAGGTTCGGAGTATATGTACGAGAATGGAGACAAATGATATTGCCCACAGAAGAGTGCCTGATGAAGGAGATGAGAGCTCCTCAGAATAATCTCATGAGGAGGATGTAGATGAAGACAATGAAACTACTAGAGTTATCAAGATGTTGGCGAAGGTAAGAGGAAAAGCAAAGATGGAAATTCCTATGTATGAAGGAAGACTCAATACAGGAGAGCTAATGGGTTGTATCAATTCATTGGACAAATATTTTGACTATGAAGAGGAAACTAATGACAAAAAGAAGGTGAAATTCACAGTCACCAGATTGAAGGGTCATGCAGCCATTTGGTGTTATGAACTACAGACATCCAGAGCGAGGAAAGGAAAGTCCAAGATCAAGCAATGGGATAAAATAGTAAGTAAAATGAAAGCCAAATATATGCCTAAAGGCTATCAGTTAAATCATTTTAAGCAATTACAAAGTTTAAGGCAAAAAGGAATGTATGTTAAAGAATACACAGAAGAATTTTATAGATTGAGTATTAGAGCAGGAAATGTAGAAGATGACATGGAGAAGGTAGCTAGATATATCAATGGCTTAAGGTATGAAATCTAGGATGAGATTAGCTTGTTGAGTGTAAAGACTATTGAAGAAGCCTATCAAGCAGGTTTGAAGGTAGAAGAGAAGATATCGAGGAAACATAGTCAAAGGAATAGATGAAGAAGCTCAGTAAGAGGTAGAGGAACTACCAAACAAAGGGACAAAAACATCAACATGAAGCAGGAAGCTCATGTAGCAGACCACCATAGAGGGGAGAATTAAACAGAGGAAGATTTGTGCCCAGAGGAAGAGGGTGAGGAAGAGATGTTCGGTGTTATACATGTGGAGAATGGGGACATATGTCATGGGACTGTCGTCATAATAAAGAAGCAAGTCAGAGGAATCTGAATGTGGTTGAGGCAAAGCCAGAACCACCTCGACTTACGGAAAGGGAAGAACCCCATGAAGAAGGTGAATCACTGTTATTGAGAAGGACTTTGCTTAGGGTAGAGTCGGAGATTGGACAACCAGCACAGAGGAAGAATTTGTTTAGAAATACCTGTAAATCAAAAGGCAAGTGTTACAAAGTAATAATTGATAGTGGAAGCACTGAAAATCTTGTTTCTATAGAGATGGTGGACAATCTCGAACTAGCAAAGACCATGCACCCTACTACTTACAAGGTATCATGGTTACAGAAGGGACATCAGATTATTGTGACTGAACAATGTGTTAGAGTTGGTCTTGTCAGTCCTCTGTCAGAGATCAAAACTCTTTATGCATTTCATTTTTAGGAGTCCCGCTCCATTCACCCAACTGCATTCCGCTAGGGGCATGCCATAATCTGACGGAAAAGGTCATGCTAGTCATTTCCCCTCATGTCTAGCTCCTGCTGGCTTAGGTATTTTGTCAATGATCACTAAAGTCCATGACAGTCAAAGTCTAGTCCTTTAATGGACAAAATTCATTTTCAATCATTAGGTCTAAGGATTAACCAAATTGGTCTTCAACCATGTCCAATAAAGCCATGCAAGCCAGCGTGAGGCCCTTACAAAGTTATGTTTCAGATATTTTTATCATCATGTGGATAGACTTCAACTATACTTCAAAAATTTGTTTTGAATAAAAGTCAAACAATGTAGTTTGTGATAAAATTTTCAAAACGTCATTAGTTGATTTCTTCAGGTGCAGTCATGGTTTCGATGGCCAAATTCCCTATCATGTAATCCCTACAAAGAGTGTCGAAAATTTCATCATTTGAGCTAAAATTTCAAAGGGAAAAGTGAAATTCTGTGTTGCATTAAATCAGTGAAAAGTGTCAAAACATAACATTAGAAAAATGGGTTTTTGAAGAAGCAAAAATTTAACCCATGACTTCAAAGTCTTTAAATAGAGGTTTCCACAAGAAAACAAGGTTATTGTGCAAATCAAGGTCATAGAGAATTGTTGCAAATTCAGTAGGATAGCAAAGTGCATGTTTAAGAGTAAGTGGGAGTCATTTTCCAGAGTGTGACACACACACAGAGGGGCGCGGTGCACACACTGAGCGTGACACGGAGAGAGCCCTCCCCTATTCTGGTAGGGATAGCTACCAGACTGAGTGTGGCTTGTGGTTACCCTAAATTTTTCCTTCCTTCAGCCTAAGGCGGATTTAGGTGCTAATAAAGTGGCGACCATATTGGGGAACAAATCAATCCCCTTACTTCTTTATAATTATAAGCTTCCGGATGATAAGTTTAGGATTTGATAGGCTGAGTGAGTTGGTTGTGTCCTTTGATTTTTCTCAATAGAAAACTGGCTTCTAGAAGATATACCAAATCTAATCTAGATCCAGATCCTCTGCACATCTACGAAAATCCCAATTTGATTTCAAGAATTCGTCGTCAAGAGAGCTCTATATCTCCCGTGTTCAAATCCCATTCATGCCCCGACATTTTTGAGTATCTCAAAGAGCTAGAGTTTGATGAGCAGTTTGAACTATCATTGTTTGAAACAAAATCTGAAAGGTTGGTTGACTCTACTGTCCACAGTCCACAGTTTCTTGTAGACTTGGAGACAGAAAGAGCTAACCAGCCAATTGATAACTACATTATAGCTCAGCATCAAACTCTAATTTCTAGTCCCTTACAAACTGTGCGCACTCCTCCAACACCTCCGAGGCCAAATCCACTAAGAGTGATGGATGCCCATTTTGCACCTCTTGTCTTGCCTCAAGTTTTAGATGATATGCCCGCAGATTATCAAAGCAAAATCCCATTTTTTTACGGCACCCCTAATGGAATTACTACTCAGCAACATGTGGACAAAATGGAAAATTTCTATGAACTTCATGACATCGATGCGAAGAATGTGGCAATGAGACTCTTTGTACAGACATTTGCAGGTGAAGTGAGGAAATGGTTCAGATGTTTACCGGTTGCACGTATCGCTACCTTGGCCGATGTACAAAGACAATTTTTAAACCAGTGGGAAGTTAAAAAAAATCCTCTTCAAATTCTCGCTGAATATGAGCAAATCAAAAGAGACGCTGGTGAGTCGGTCCAAGACTATTACATTAGATTCAATTCAGTTTATAACGAAATTCCAGATCATCTAAGGCCACTTGTGGGACTAGCCATGGTGAAGTTCCTGGATGGTTTTGATGTTGACATGGCTTATCAATTAAGAGAAATAGAACTGGTCACAATGGAAGACATGCAGAAGATAGCGGTCAGCGTTGAAGAAAATCTGCTGACCAAGAGAGCTAGAGGAAAGGCAGAAAAGAAGGTCACCATAAAAGAAGAGTTTTCCTCGGTAAATCAATTACTCTAGAAGGTAGAGAAGATGCTTGAAAGGGTGAAACTTGACAAACTGGAGCCACAAGTTAGAAATCCTAACTTTTGTGGTCAGCAACAACCACAATATAAAATAAGATAAAGAGATCAACGAGCCCAAGAGCAGACAGCACAACAGCTAGTACAGACACCTTTGCAGCAAAATGTTTTGCATGGACTAGAGTCATATGAGGACGGGAATATAATAGGTGAGAAAACCACCTCTTTACTCCTAATGATTTGCCTATTTATCGTATTGAGGATGAGGAGTATGTAGAAAGTTCGGCTGTACACAAAGATGTAGATTTCATTCTAGCAAACGATATCATCTTGGAGGAAGAATCAGATGAGTACCAAAGAGGCTATATGAATGCTCTATCTGCCCAGCAGCAGCGATATTCACCTAGAAAGGGAGGTGTGTCGGTCAAACCAATTCAGAAAAGGAAGGATGTTGAGGCATCAAAGAATGATTCATCAGTTGCACAAAGGAAAGGAAAGGAGGCGGTTGATCCGGAGAGCAACAAATCACCATCAATAGAACAATCACATCAATAAGTTGCCTCGAAAGAAAAGGAAAGGAAATAAATCCCAGTCAAAGAGGTAGAAAAGGTTCCTACTTTTAATTTAGAGAATGAGATTTCTAAATTAAAGGTATCCATCCCCTTGACTAAAATAATGAGGAACAACAGTTATAGAGGGCAAGTATCTAAAATGTTGAATTTGGACACAATGTCCGAAATGGTGAATGTCAATGATGATCAACCTGAAATGATTTTTGGGCTAGCATCGAATGGTGAGTCTTCTGATAGTGATGTGCCACCTTTTTATATCAGTTTAAGATTGCATGATTTTGTGTTACATAACGCCATGTTCGATTCCGGAGCTTCTCACAATCTGATGCCTAAGGTTATCATGGATAAGCTGGGTCTGGACATCACCCAGCAATACCATGATCTCTATTTGTTTGATTCCAACAGAGTAAGATGTATTGGGCTCATCAAAGACTTGGTTGTGAGTCTAGATCAGCTCCCAATGAAGAATGTTTTGATGGATGTTGTTGTAGCAGATATTCCTCCCAGGATTGGCATGCTTCTCTCTAGGTCTTGGGTAGCAAAATTAAAAGGAACACTACAACTAGATTTCTCCTATGCAATGATTCAGGTGTTTGGCCAAATGAAGAAACTGTATTGGAAACAAACAATGATATACATGATCACCAGCAAGGAGAAACCAATAAATCATCCGATTAATTATGTGCATACAGATTTAGAGTCTTTTGTTTTGTATTCATATAGTTTCAATGATATCGATATTCAGTTAGTAGAAGCAGATGATATTCTGGAAATAACAGAAAATTTCAGAGGAGTTTCAAAGAAAGAAGAACCAGAACAGCAGAGTACCATTGAGTGATCAGCTGAAAGTAATGAACAGCAAGTAGACAAGGCACAACAAATAGATTTTCAAGACTTGCAAGAGGAGGAAGAAGGTTTGTGGACATTGGATTTCGATGGAGCAGTGGGAAATGATGGCGTTGGAATTGGAATTTGGGTACGCAGTACTTTCTCCACCGCAAACAAAGTTCCTAGTAACATGTGGGTATGCTCTTACAAGTTACCTTTTAAGTGTTCAAACAATGAAGCTGAGTATGAAGCCCTAATTGCTGGTCTAAAGATTCTAGGAAAGCTGAATGCTAAGATGATTTCAGTATATGGTGACTCCAAATTGGTAATTAAGCAGGTCAGAGGCGAATATCAAACAAAGCATCCTCGGATGCGAGCTTACCATAATGCAGTTCTAGACATTCTAAAATTATTTTGAGAATATACCTTGACATGTGTGCCTCGTATAAAAAATAGTATTGTTGATGCTCTTGCTAAGGAAGAAAGTAGTTTGAAGATCCCAATGAACTCCAGCAATAAATTTGAAATCCATGTCAAGCATCATCCAACCATTCTAGACAATCAGAGATATTGGCAGGTTTTCCAAGATGATGAGGAGATTGATGATTTTCTGCAAAGCAAAGGCAAGTTCAAAGAGACCTCAATTGATGTAGAGAATGACGATGGTAAAGGCAATGGTGCAGATGAGGTGCAGATCAATGAAATGGACGTGTTGCAGTTGAAGAATAACGTTATTCCTAAAGGCTTGATACCATTAGAAGAACTCTTTGATCAAGATGATGTAGCCCACAAGCCAACATTGCAGCCAATAGAGAAGGGTGTGGAAGAGGTCAATATCGGAATAGCTGCTAATCCTGAATTAGTAAAATTGTCCAAAGCATTGCCACCAATGATCAAGGACAAATATATCAGTTTGTTGTCTTCATTTGCAGATGTGTTTGCTTGGGACTATTCTGATTTAAAGACATATGGTACCAATATAATTCAGCAAACTACACCCATCAAGCCCAATCAAAAACCATTCAGACAGAAGTTGAGAAGGCTAAATCCAAAGTTGCTGCCATCTACTGAAAAGAAGATCAACAGGTTGTACAAATCAGGGATCATTGTGCCCATCATATTTTCGCATTGGATCTCTAGCTTGGTACCTGTATGAAAGAAGACAAGTGAGATTAGCTTATGCATTGATTTTAGAAATCTCAATAAAGTTTCATTGAAAGACAACTATCCACTGCCCAAAATGGACCATATACTTCAGCGAGTAGTGGCAGCATCTCGTATGTCACTACTTGATGGTTATTCCGGATATAACCAAGTTTATGTCCATGAAGATGACTGAGACAAGACAACGTTCACCACTACATGGGGAACCTTTCATTATGCTAAAATGCCTTTCAGTTTGAAGAATGTAGGTGCCACATTTCAGCGTGCAATGGACTTAGCTTTTGCAAATGAGAAGGATGTCTTTTTGGTTGTGTACCTGGACAATTTGATGGTGTTTTCCAAATTTGATGAAGAGCACATGTACCATCTAAAAATTGTCTTTCAAAAGTGTAGAAAATATGGCTTGTCGCTGAATCCGAAGAAGAGCTTGTTCGCCATGGAGGAAGGCAAACCACTTGGGCACATTATCTCAAAGGATGGCATTCGTATTGACCCAGCATGTGTGCAAGCAATTCAGCAAATCGATCTTCCCCAAAATAAAAAAGAGATACAATCTTTCAATGGTAAAATGAATTCTCTACGCCGCTTTGTACCTAATCTTGCTGAGCACCTAAGAGAGATGAAAAACAATCTTAAGAAGGATAGCCAAGTGAAATGGACGAGGAGGCTGTAAAATCTTTCAATTTGGTCAAATTCGCTCTTTCTTCAGCTCCAGTTCTAGTCAGCCCGGACTACACTCAAGATTTCATATTGTTTTCATTTGCTTCGGAGCATACTATGGCAGCAGTGTTATTGCAGAAAAGAGATGATCACGAAAGACCCATTGAATTATTCAGCAGAGCTATAAGAGATGCAACCTTAAAATACAACATCATTGAGAAGCAAGCCCTGGCACTTGTGAAGGCATTGAAAGATTTCCGGGTATATATTCTACATTCTCATATTTTGGCCTATGTTCCTAACGCTGTTGTCAAATATGTTTTAGTGCAGACCGATCTGGAAGGAAGACAAGGCAAGTTGATTGCAGCCTTGCTAGAATATCACGTGGAAATAAAGCCCACAAAGCTAGTGAAAGGACGGGGATTGGAAAAGTTAATGGGTGAATCAAACTTGCACGCCTTGGACATAAATTTGATCACTGCTATGTCTGATGAGAATGAGGAAGGATCATCAATTTAGGTATTTGAAATGTTTTCTCTTTCCCCATGGTATTCAGATATCATGTGTGTGTTTAAGAACTTGTCACCACTACCCGGCATGACTAGAAACAAAGTGAGAACACTCAAGTTGAAAGCTGCCAAGTTTTGCATTCTTAATTCCGCACTATATTGGAAAGATCCTGGTGGCATTCTATTAAATTTTTGGTGGAAAAGGAAGCAAAGAAGGTCATGGAGGACTGCCACCAAGGAGACTGTGGTGGTCACCTTTTTTGGAAGTCAATAGCAAATAAAATTCTGAGAGAAGGGTACTATTGGCCGACATTGTTTGCTGATGTATATAAGATGGTCAAGCATTGTCATAAGTGTCAGATTTTCGAAGGAAAGTAGAAGTTACAGCCTTTACTGCTTAAGCCTATACAAGTGAGTGTTCCTTTCCAGCAATGGGGTTTGGATTTCATTGGTGAAATTCATCCTGCTTCTTCCAGTGAGCATAGATGGATCCTCACAGTGACAGATTATTTCATGAAATGGATCAAGGCAATTCCCACCAGATAAGCTATTGATGCAGTAATCATTTCATTCCTTGAAAATAACATCTTTTCTCGCTTTGGTTTCCCGAACAAGCTAATCACTGATAACACAACAACTTTCAAATCAAAAAGGATGGTAGAGTTTTTTCATAAATATCATATCATTTTGGGTCACTCAACTGCCTATCATCCGCAAGGAAATGGATTGGTGGATTCTTCGAACAAATCATTGGTGAACATCATCAAGAAGCTGCTGGAAATAAACAAGAACAGCTGGCATAAGAGGTTGGTCAATGCACTGTGGGTAGATCGGGTCAGTCAGAAGAAACCCATAGGTACATCACCTTTTGAGCTTGTTTATGGAGTTTATATAGTATTTCCTACCTCTCTCGCTGCCTCGGTAGTCAAACTTCTTCAGGAGGCCAGCAGTGAAGAAGATCCCATGCAGCGAAGGTTAAATCAAATGGTCCACTTGCAGCAGACCAGAGAAGAAGTTTTCAAGAACACATCCAAATTACAGGAGAAGATCAACAAAATTTATGACCAAAAAGAAAAGGTGGATAAATTTCAATTGGATGATGTGGTGCTGAAGTGTGATGCAAGGAATGAGGAAAAAGGTAAGCACGGTAAGTTCAAGAACCTCTAGAGATGTCCCTTTAAAATTGCACCATATTGGGGTCAGAATGCCTTTCTTCTGAAGGAAATGAATGGGGAATATTTTCCAGGAGGGCTGATCAATGGTCAACTGCTCAAGCGGTACCATTTTTGAGATATTAACCTTGCTTCCACTGTCACTGTAAATACCATTTTATTTCAGTTTGGTTAGAGTTTTTCAAGTTAGTCTTCGAGTGATTTCAATGTCAAATTTAAGTCAGTTTTTTTTGGACATTTCAGTTTAATAAATAAGTCAGAGTCCTGTGTTGTTTGTTGAAATAATGACTCCATAGCCCAATGGATGAAGGCACTGTCTAGCTCTTCCAGAGATTTCCTGTTCTTGGCACCTCCAAGGAGATACCATCCCCCATTGGAGCCAATGTTAGAGTCGGTCTTGTCAGTCCTCTGTCAGAGATCAAAACTCTTTATGCATTTCATTTTTAGGAGTCCTGCTCCATTCAGCCAGCTGCATTCCACTAGGGGCATGCCATAATCAGACGGAAAAGGTCATGCTATTCATTTCCCCTCATGTCTGGCACCTGCTGGCTTAGGTCTTTTGTCAATGATCACTAAAGTCCATGACAGTCAAAGTATGGTCCTTTAATGGACAAAAGTCATTTTCAATCATTAGGTCTAGGGATTAATCAAATTGGTCTTCAACCATGTCCAATAAAGCCATGTAGGCCAAAGTGAGGCCCTTACAAAGTTATGTTTCAGAGAGTTTCATCGTCATGTTGATAGACTTCAATTGTTCTTCAAAACATTGTTTTCAAGAAAAGTCAAACAGTGTCATTTGTGATAAAATTTGCAAAAAGTCATCAGTTGATTTCTTCAGGTGCAGTCATGGTTTCGATGGCCAAATGCCCTGTCATGCAATCCCTACAAAAGGTGCCGAAAATTTCATCATTTGAGCTAAAATTTCAAAGGGAAAAGTGAAATTCAGTGTTGCATTAAATCAGTGAAAAGTGTTAAAACATAACATTAGTAAAATGGGTTTTTGAAAAAGCAAAAATTTAACCCATGACTTCAAAGTCTTTAAATAGAGGTTTCCACAAGCAAACAAGGTTATTGTGCAAATCAAGGTCATAGAGAATTGTTGCAAAGTCATTAGGAGAGCAAGGTGCATGTTTAAGAGTGAGTGGGAGTCGTTTTCCAGAGCGCGGCACACACATAGAGGGGCGCGGCGCACACACTGAGTGTGACACGGGGAGAGCCCTCTCCTGTTCTGGTAGGGCTAGCTACCAGACTAAGCGTGGTTTATGGTTACCCTGAATTTTTCCTTCCTTCAGCCTAAGGCGGATTTAGGTGCTAACACAATGCAAAGTGGAGATACAAATTGGTATGTATAAAGATGTGATATTATGTGATGCAATGCCTATGGATGTATGCCATGTATTGCTGGGGAGATCGTGGCAATTTGATGGAAAAGCTATTCATGATGGAAGGAGAAACACTTATACTCTGGAGAAGGATGGAACTAAACATACATCACTGTGATTGAAGGACGATGCTAAAAAGGGAGAACCTTGAAGTATTATTATGATGATAAGTGGAAAAGCGTTGCTGTAGGAAATAGTGAAGAACGAGGGGTTGCATTTTGCCATTGTGGGAAGACCAAAGGTAATTTTGACTTCCATAAACTTGGATGATTTTCCTAAAGAAGTTAAAATGTTGTTAGATGAATTTGTTGATATTATTGTGGATGAGTTGCTGAATGCATTGCCACAGATTAAGAGTATTAGTCATCATATTGACCTAACACCAGGAGCAAGTCTTCCAAATAAAGTAGCATACAGATTAACTCCTCAAGAGAACACAGAAGTTGGAAGACAAGTGTAGGAGCTGATGGATAAGGGCTAATCAGAGAAAGTCTTATTCCCTGTGTTGTACCAACAGTACTCATTCCAAAAAAAGGAGGAGAATGGTGAATGTGCATAGATTCCAAAGCCATCAACAAGATCACAATCAGGTACAGATTTCCTTTGCCATGCATGGATGATTTAATGGGCTGATTGAGTGGATCAAAATACTTTACTAAAATAAATTTGAAGAGTGGATATCATCAAATAAGAATTTTAGAAGGCGATGAGTGGAAGACTGTATTTAAAACAAACAGTGGGTTGTATGAGTGGTTATTGATGCCTTTTGGACTCACTAATGAACCTAGCACATTCATGAGATTAATGAATAAAGTCTTGAAGGAGTATGTATGCAAGTTTGATATTGTTTATCTTGATGATATTCTAGTTTTTAGTAAAAGTAAAGAAGAACATTTAGAGTATCTTAAGTTGGTTCTAGGAACGCTGCAGAAAGAGAAACTATTGATACATCTGAAGAAATGTAGTTTCATGAAGGAAGAACTTGTTTACATGGGATTTGTAGTTTCTAAAGAGAGCTTGAAGATGGATCCAAAGAAAGTCCAAGCAATTTGGAACTGGCTTACTCCCAGAAGTATATTTGAGGTAAGAAGCTTCCATGGTCTTACATGTTTTTACAGAAAGTTTATCAAAATCTTTAGTCAAATTTGTGCACCAATTCTTGAAACAATTAAGGATATCAATCAGCCATTCAAGTGGACAGAAGCGACAGACAAAAAATTTAATTTGCTAAAGAATAAAATTATAGAGGAACCAATTTTAGCTTTGCCTAATTTTGAGAAAGTCTTTCAAGTAGAAACAGATGCTAGTGGAGTTGCAGTTAGCGCAGTCTTGAGTCAGGAGAAAAGACCGATAGTATACTTCAATGAGAAATTGAATGATGCAAATAAGAAATATTCTTCTTACGATAAAGAGTTTTATGCTATTGTACAGGCCTTAAAAAAATGGAGACATTATTTGCTACCAAAAGAATTCATGCTGTATTCATACAATCATGCCTTACAGTTTATAAATAACCAGCCAAAGTTGAATCAGAAACATGCCATGTGGGTAGAATTCCTACAAAGCTTTACTTTTGTAATAAATCGAAAGAGTGATAAGTCAAATAAAGTAGCAGATGCATTGAGCACGGTAAGTTTTATTGTGCAAGAATTCAAAGTGGGTGTCATAGTATTTGAGGAAATTATTGAAATGTACAAGGATGATGCAGATTTCAAAGATATCTATACAACAGTTCAGAATCCAATGAGTCATAACAGAAGTTAGTGGTTGGACTACCTCATTCAAGGAGGCCTATTATTTAAAAGCAACAAGCTGTGTATTCCTAAATGTTCCATGAGGGAAAACATAATAAAGGAGAAACACAGTGGAGGATTATCTAGTCACTTTGGACAAGATAGAACCTTTGCTTAGGTGAATCCTTTTTATTATTGGCCAAAAATGCAAACTAATGTTAAGAAATTTGTTGAGAAGTTCTAGATATGTCAGCATGCTAAAGGGAGAAGCTAGAATACATGATTGTATCAACCATTTCCAATACCAGACCGACCGTGGGATGTAGTTAGCATGGATTTTGTTTTGGGATTACCAAAGACTCAGAGAGGGAATGATTCCATTTATGTTGTAATAGATAGATTTTCCAAAATGGCACATTTCATTGCATGTAGGAAGGCTAGTGATGCAATACACATAGCTAATTTTTTATTTTCAGAAATTGTAAGATTACATGAATTGCCTGTAAGTATTGTATCTGATAGAGATACAAAGTTTGTAGGGAAATTTTGGAGAACTCTTTGGAAGAAACTGGGGGCTAACCTCACTTTTATTTCAGCATACCATCCTCAAACAGATGCATAGACCGAAGTAGTAAACAGGAGCTTGGGAGATATATTGAGAAGTCTAGTGTATCAAAATCCTAAACAGTGGGATTTTGCACTAGCTCAAGTTGAGTTTGCTTATAATGATACTCCAAACTGAATTACTAGAATGAGTCCATTTTAGATTGTTTTTGGAATGAATCCAAGAGGTGTGTATGAGCTCGAGAATTTGGGGAAACAAGAGACTAAAAGTGCAAAAGCTGAAGAGTTTGAAGAACAGATGTAGAGACTACAGGAAGAAGTCAAAGGTAGATTGAAGGAAAGCAGCAGCAAATAGAAACAGAGGGTAGATATGAAAAGAAAAGAGAAAGAATTGAAAGTGGGAGATTTAGTGATGGTGTATTTGAGAAAACAAATATTTCCTGCTAAAACTTACAATAAACTGAAAATGAAAAATATAGGACCTTGTAAAATTGTAAGAAAGTTTTTAGCTAATGCATATGAAATTGAGTTACCAGAAGGGATTGGAATATCAGCCATTTTAAATGTTGTAGATTTGTATCCATACAAAGAGGCAAAGACAGAGCTACAGGAGGAAACTATAGGAGATGAAGTTCAAACTATGAACTAGGAAGAACAAATGCCAAAGACAGCTAAGAAAGAAGTGGAAATTGTTTTGGAGAAAAGGGTATCCAAAAGAACTAGAGGACATACTTATTTCCAATATCTAGTTAAATGGAAAGGAAATCCAATGGAGGATGCTAGCTAGTTGACAACAATAGAATTGTAGAAGTATGGAATAAGTCTTGAAAGTTTGAAGGACGATTCTTTTCTTCCCTGGGAGTCTGATGCATGAGCATCCAGACTTAGCTGGCAATGTGAAAGTTTGTTCACATGTTGTGGCTAAACAAGTTGGATTTCATTGATCTCATTGGTCAAAAGGTAGTTTTACTGAGAGGGTTTGATCTCTCAAGAAATGAGATTGTATTTCATTATTATAATAAATTAGAAATTGTCTTATTTTCGGCTCAAAGATGAGCTGTTAGAATAGGTGTGAGATAGAGCTAGGCATTAGAAGATTTGGTGTTAGATTTATTAAAAATAGGGATTGATTTGTTAGACAAAGTGAGATTGATATATGATTTATAAAAGGGAGGAAAAATGTAATGAAAGCAGAGAGGATTGAGGAATGGATTTAGTAGAGTGACAACAAAATAGTGTGTGGATTGTATTTTGAGATAGAGGTCATTATTTGCGTAATTAGGCCCAAGGCCGAGACTCTGTAACTCTTTTATTATGAAAAAATTGGTGTTGTGCGCATGATTATATATACATACCGTCGAGATCGTCCAGTGCTTGTTTTCTCTATATTCAGATTATATTGATGTTTGCTCTGTTTTCACACTTTATAGTAGATAACACTAAGTTAAAAGAATAATTGATGAGTTTATTATATTGTTTTGGTCCCACAAGCGGAAAACCAAAAATACATTAAGAATCGACACAAAACACATTCGGATTTGGAATCCAGACTTCAAATATTATGGACAGAGGCTTTTAATGTTATTGGGTCCGTGGACCCCAAATCACATCGCTTCAGTGGAGAGGAAACGCCTTGTTTAATTGCCGAATTCCGAGATTGCGATACAACAGGATCCAAAATGTTATAGAGAAGGGGTGATAATCTGTCGGGTCTATGAAGGGCTATCACATCACAACATTGAAGTGGAAGAAGTCTAGACATTTGGCATTGCAATTTGTGATCGGCTGATTAGATTGTGGCCGTTAGATCACGATATATCACAACCATTGGATCACGAAGTATTTTCACTACAAGAGTGGTATTTTGGGCATGTCAAAGGTGGTAAGTTGTTTGGAAGGGTTGGCACACAATCTCATTCACCCTTCAACACATAGCAAAGGAGGTGGGGAAGAAAACTGCTTTATCGAGCAATTAACCCGCGGTCTATTTTCCCCTCCGAAATCTCTGATGACCGTTGGATCTCACAGATCCAGATTGACGGTCACCAAGGATCGATGTGTTGAATTCCGGTGTACGATAAGCGCGCCAATATAAAAAGTTAAAATTTCATTGTTTCGACTTGTTTTTCAAGCATTTCAGTTTAAAAGAAAAAACAGTTGGGTTATAATTAAAAGGGGATCTGCGGGGTGATTTGGGGTTTTCTGGAGTTTGCTTCCTCACTGTGTCATATAGTATAGTTGAACAGGAGGATTTAAAGGAGCATTAATTGTCATTTGTTTCAATTGACCTGGGTTGCCACAAAACTCAGAAATTACTCCTAAAATGTAATTTGGATTAGCTACTTAATCAAGATTAATTTTATCATTTAAGGGAATTACTTCCAATTTTACTTATTAATCTATATTATTAAGTAACTTTGGAAAATTGTAAAAGCATGTAAACTAAATAAAACCCATGTGCATTTACTTAATAGGATTATAGTTTACATTCTATTAGAGTAATATGTATGCAAGACATGCCTTAAAGTTATAGTTTATCTTTCATCTATTCTTGTATTATACACTCAATGTGTAAAAGGATAACTAGTCCCATTATATTAGTCAGAACCACCACTTAAATAGATATAGATCTGTTTTTCAACAAAAATGACCTTTCACCATTCTAAGGGAGACCACCTAGTTGGGAACTTAAAGCAACTCCTTTTCCATTGAAATGGTGGTTCTAACTGGTTCAATTGTGCCCAATTACCATCTTTCTATCTCTACTATCTTAAAGTATGAATTTCACATACCAATAGAGAATAAACATTAGATTGACTATTCTTATGAATCAAGAAAGAAAGCAATCCTTAAACTAACTTTATGCCCCAGCCAAACCACTCTAAATACTACCCTTGTATGAGCGCACTTCTAGGATGCAGAATGTAGAACTACATGCAAAGTATAATCTAAGATGCATCTAATACTAAACCTATCTTGATTGAAGGAAGGATTAGTCCTCCTTTCAATCAAGAGCAAGCTAAAAGAGAGGGAAAAGAAATAGAAGCATATTGAAATCAGAATGCGATAAAGGAAATAGGCGGGGGAAATAGTTCCAATACCTAATCCTTGTTTGAAAAAATGTATACAAATAAATGCCGATTAAATAGTTAAGAGAAACCCAACTGTAAACATCTCCAATTTCTACTAAAACATATGCATAAGAACAAAAATATTCATGTCACAATACTAAAATGGTTAAAATACATGACATGTAGAAAGAAATACATCTATAAGATTAAACTGTTAGATAACTCACAACTCAAGGAAATAAAGTTCTGTCCTTATGAAATTTTTACTTTCAGAACTTATTCTTGATTAACCCTGCAAGATAGCTTAACCAAATTTTAAATGAACATTTAAGTAAACATTTAAAAATAGTGCTAAATCCAAACCAATATACTCATAAACGAGAAATGATATCTGGAAGTTGAAGCGTTTACTTTCAATTAATATTAAGAATTGGATAATGTGGAAGGAAATAATGCTAAAATTCAGTTGTTTAATTCTAGAAAGAACTCAATCGACGCAAGAACTCTATTTTAGAAGAAAACTATAACAATTATATTATACCAAATATGGTTAGCAATTCAAATGTTTTCTTCAGTATTTTGGTTATGTTGTCACTTACCGCAAAATGTGTTTTTAGCTGTCAAGAGTGCAAAAGAGAAGAGATGTTTGCAATCATCTTCCAATTCATAGAAGGAATCTAAACCTACATCATACCCTCACCATTGGAAAGTTCTCTGAACAAGGTTTCCAAATATATGTAGAAGTCCAAAAATGGACTCTTGGATCAAAAGATATGGTCTTCTAAGTTTCAAGGATTCAAGCCTTAGGAACGAAGGAATATCGAAGTTTTGATATCATAGATCGCATATCAGAGGTCCATCGAAACTGGAGATCGATGATTACACATCAGAGAAATAAGGGATATCAATGCATGCATATCATAGGTCGAATATATCTAAGATAAAAGATTGGTGGTCGCAACATCAGAACTTGGAGGAGATCGCACATCGAAGCATAGACACATCGAAAGGTTGGCGATTGGAGAATCACAAATTCTTAGTTGTAAACCTTTTAAAAGTTGCGACATCATAAAATTTCCAATTGTGTTTAAGACCTCTAGGGAACACCACTAAATGTTTACAAAGAATTTCATCACAAAACCAAAGGCAAAAGAGTTGTTTTCTCTCTCCTCTAGCAACACACATGGCCACATCTAATTGGCTTGAACAAGCTACATGTGGCAGCATATGATTGGCTCCAATAAATACACATGGCATCATATGATTGGTTTCTATAAAACTATAGTGGCACCTAACATCAGCATGATCTCATGGTAAAGAAGGACACGTGGTAGATAGTTTTGACATTTTGAGGTGGCTTAAGGGGGAAATTTGGGTGACACCTGTCACCACTCATGAGGTGCCATGTGGAAATGATGATGTCATATCATAGGTTGAATACTAGAGAAGTGGGAATGTCACAACTCCAATGTTATTTCCCTGATTGGAAATTGTCAATGATAGGGGCTCCAATATTATGCTAGTACAAGTTCGCTAGAAGAACTTAAAAGACCAGGGGCACAAAGCACTTTACAAAGGAAAATGACCTCCGGGCAGGAAAAAAATGCCCTGGCACTTTAAGGCCAAGCGTTCGGTCATGCCCCTCATTCCCATGGAGGAAAATAGAAAGGGGCTAAACAAAAGGGGCCAACAACATCCGAACTCATTGTTTTTGTGAGGTCCTTCAAGAAAAAACGTCCCGATGAGGCAAAGCACTGATATTGCACTACTCGATATTACAAGACATATTAGGATCCGATATTGTAATACGAAGAGTTTAAAGAGATGAATGAGTTGACAAATGTGATTTTGCAACACCACTAAGGCCACGACAACTGATTTCTCCAAGCTATTATGAACCAAAATTTCAATACTAAAGGGGCTTATATCGGAGATCTTTAATATTACAATATCCATGGATTTTGATATGTGTAATCCAAAGAATTACAACCAGTTTACTAAATGGGTTCGAAACTTTGGGTAAATATTTTATTAGGCCTATTCATAATATGGTTCGGAGTATGTGTCTAACATATATAAATATTTTGTTCAAATAAATTATAAATGGAATTTTTACTAAAACAAAAAATTTAAAAATACAAAATAAATCTATATTATTATACCTAGGCATGGTATTACGTATTCAATTTTTCTTTGACTGCCTATTAGTTTGTCATTGACCAAAAATGTATGCCACTTATCCATAGTTTAACATTAGAATTCAATTTTTGTTATCTTATTATTATTATTTAAATTTATTTATTTGTAAGATGATTGGTTGAGGCCTTATTATGGGTTTTTTAGTAACTTCCATTTCTATTAGTTACTAATTTTTTTAATTTGTTTTATTTCCTTTTTAATTAACTTTCTGATTTTTATCTTTTTCCTTTTTCTATTATTTCCATTTTCATGATTTTTAGTTTTTCCTCCATATTTTCATTTTAAAACAAGTGTAATATGTTTAATACCTTCCTCTTATGCAAATATTAATCGATATCAATTATTGAATGCTTGAACAAATTCCTAAATCTAATAACTGAACACATTTGAATATGACAAAGGGAAGTAACGAATGTAACTAATAGACTAGATAACCTTGGAGCAAAATAGAGATAGGTACATAGATAATTTTGGATGAAACATTAGCCCCAACATTATTGTTTTCTACAAAAGTTAAGAGTTTATTGAGATGTGCTTGTTCACATTTTATTCCATCTTTAGCTTATAGAACAAAATAAGGAGGACAAGTTACAATCTCTAATATTCTTATATTAAATAATGTATATATATGATATAAATAAAATAAATAATTTTTTTTTTTAAATTAATTATTATAACAAAGTATTTATTCAACTTAAAATTTATAGTCATTCTCATTCAACATCAAATAAATAATCTATGAATAATTTTTATGTCGAAAAATTTATTAGAAAATAGAGAGAAAGCGGAGAGATCCATTAAACAAAAAACCAAACTCATTATGTCTTATTGATCTCATAGATATTACATATATATGAATACATGACCTTTCTAGATCTGAGAATGGTGGACCTAGATTACTAAAAATAGCTACTACACCTATTAACCTAGGAACTCACACAATACAACTCACGACAACTTGGATGTCATGGAAGAATTACTTTCAACACCCTCCCTTAATGCTTTGACGCAGGCAGGAGCCTGCAAATGCCAGGATCTTTAAATCTATGTGCATATCTGTATGCATCTAAGTTTTTTTCTTTAATCAAAAACTCCAATTCACAATGGCACCATTTTCCATGCGGAAGTTTATATTTCTTGTGGTTCAAAACATTCACCATTGGGTTCATACTTTCATTAACGCCATCTCAAGTGCAATATTCATCAGCATGCAAATTCAAAACCTTTGAAGCCTTCCATTTAAAACCCAATGACTCAAATCAACCCCAAACTTTGTTTTAGTAACTTCATTCATTACATACATTAAAATCATCCTTTAGATATGACCGAATTCTACCAAGAAAATGAACTTATGTTGTTCATACCTATACATGCTGTCTCAAGAGCGATGTGGCATAATATTCTTGCCCCAATATCAGCTGAAGACTTTAAGTCCTCTTTCCAACGTTCATGCTATCAAAACATAATTAGTATGAATGTCCACAACGATCAGGGAATCAAACTTTATTATGGCTTCTGCAAGCAATCCTTCTCTGTGACAATCAATTCATGTAAGATTAGAATTCAAAACCTAGTGTCCACGGAATATCGATCCATGTACATGCGGAAACTACTTTGCCAATTTACCACTCTAACCAGAGTATTTCACAACAATTTAAAACTGTATTTATTTGGATTTCAAACAGAATTTGAACCACAACTCTGTGCCTTTTCCAACGCTTCCAACAGCTATGATTTACACAATTGATTATTGTTTTAACGCACTCTGCATACCTTTTACCTCTGAATTTATATACAACGTGTAGTATTTCTTTTAATTGCAGTCGAGCCACCATCTAACAGCGTTCAGGTTAATAATTCAACCAATGCATTCATTCCAGAATTGTAAATATTGTATCTTCTAATGCCAGCATTCAGGATGACAATACAAACTTATGAATTCAGTTTCAATTTGGAATAAACATTACAGTGAATAGGTTACCCTCTGCATTTACCTTTTAATTGATTTCACAACAGCTTTCATACCATCTGATACAGCCCAGGCCGCTCCCAGGCCACTAATACCAGGATCCTCTTCACTCCCAAGCATATAAAAGCTTATTCCATGATATTATAATCTCATGATTTAAAAATAACCTGAGCTTGTCTATCACATATCGCTTTCCAAACCAAATTTATTAACACACAGTGCTCTTCCTTAATTCTTAAAAGAAACAAACTAAGAATGGCCATGCGCATATATATCCATATATTCACTTACGTACCTGTGCAGCAAGTCCTCTCCTTTCTTTGGAACCGACGTTGGTTATAGGCTACCCTTCATTCTTAACAAAGACTCGTATATGTATTAATATATAATTATTATATATATATATATATATATTATGTATATATATATATACATATGGCACTGACAAACCATAGGCAGGTTGGTATATATATATATAAATTGCCAGGTATGATTACAGGCGGGCAGCTATGTCTCTTCGTTCCTTATACTGTTGTAAGTAGCAATCGACAAACAAAAACCTGTTGTTTTATGAACTCACGGATCCTTAGACTCAGCAATGTATATATGCACAGTAAATTATATCTGTCTGCCTGCTACATTCAGAATCACTTTGTTACGTTGCGGCTTCCTCCAAGACAGAAAGACGGAACTCACCTTGTTACGCTGCTGTGGATTTACACATCATAATATATATATATATATATATGCTATATCAATAGCGTTACACATCTCAGCCGCATACATTGCCATGTCCAAGGATTACCACGCCTCAACAGGAATGGTAACCCTGCATAACTATAAGGTTCAACGTGGTCTATCACCATATGAAAGGCAAGCAGATTCAAAATTAGACAAACATCAATTGCGCGTTGAACTAGGGAAAATTTTAAGAACAACCCTAAATTTATAAGTATAATAAATGGGCGAATCTTCATGGTATATAGGAAAAATGGAAGGCGATTTTATCAATAATATAATATGCATATATAATTTGTTGGCGAATCTCTCACCAATCATGGCGAATATTTTACTCAATTATGAAATCTTGTAAGATCTTGGTATTACCATGGGTTATCATAAACTTGGAGCTTAAAAATTACTATTAGTAATTTATAAAAATATCTATGCTAGTTTAATTCCCCCATTTAAATAGGCTACATTCTAGGTGAATACCATGGGTCAATACCATGTGCCATTTTGGTGAATACCATGGGTCAATACCATGTGCCATTTTTATTTTTATTAATACTAATATTAGGGTTAATAATGTTTTTTTTGCATGGTATGAATAACAATCTAGTCCATGGTATTTGTCCCATATTATTTTTCCCATAGGTTTTACCTAAATATAACGCATTTTTGAGGTAAATATAAGGTGACTTATGGAGTAAATATAAAAAAAATGTTTTATTTGTTTACTATACCTCTCATTTATTTGTATTTTTATTAATTTACCATACCTCTTTTATGGTATTTCGCCCATAGGATTAACTTAAATAAAAACTCTTTCTTGAGCCTACATAAATAGAACGAGGGTTATGGACTAAATATAAAAAGAGAGGTTTTATTTATTTACCATACGTCTAGTTTATTTATATTTTTATTGATTTACCATACCTTTTGAGTAAGTATAAAAGGATGTTTTATTTATTTAACATATCTCCACTTTAATTATATTTTTATTTGTTTACACCCCTGCATTTATATAAGGTGACTTATGGAGTAAATATAAAAAATGTTTTTATTTATTTACCATACTTTTCATTTATTTATATTTTTATTAATTCACTCACCATACCTGTTTTATAAATATGGTATTTGGCAATTCACTTAAATAAAACCTATTCTTGAAAATGGGCGAATGGATTCACTTAAATAAAACCTATTCCTGAAAATGGGCGAATGGAAGGTTCTAACTCCTAATTTCAAGGGCTAAATTTACCTTTTTTACCCTCTCCCTTAATAAAAGGTGGGCTATTTGAGGTGATTTGTAAAAATGTACTATGATACAAAATATTCGCCCACTAAAAATTTAAAACCCCTTAATTTCGCCAAAGGGCGAACATTCGCCCCTAAAATTTTCTATGATGTTGAGCTCATGGATTAATAGATGAGTATGTATACTTAAAATTAGACTCCCATTAATGTAGAGTATGTGTAATTCTTCCTTTATTTTTCACTAAAAACCCAAATTTTCTTCAATCAACATATACAATTATAAGTTCAACCAACTAATGAAAATAGTTTAACATTTGGTAATGTGGGTACTTAGTTATATATTGTAGGCCATGGGTAGGTACACAACATGTATGCAATATATGTAATCACCTATCTTGATCAATAGGTTATTGTAAATAATCTCATGTGATTCAATACTCCTCCAAAGTCTTGGAATTTTAGGATATACCCATGTCAATAACTAGTGGAATGTATGATTATCATAACCACTTTTATGCCATTCATATTCCCGCTAAATTATTTTGTAAATCCAAAATTTGAATGACATATAGTCATTATAAGAAATGTAGTATAAATAGATACACATTTGTATGAATATATGATCATGGAGTATGGATGCTATGGGTGAGGTTCTACACACCAAACTATGGTTTCTTAACAATCATAAATAGTGTTGCACATTCCAAGCATATTGTTGCACAATCCAAGATAGAGTACGATATTAATATTGAAGGTGGAAATTCATCAAAGTTACCTCTTATTTTCATGCCACTCTCTAACTAAATCTTGAGCATTACCCTTTGCCACACATGTTCCCCTGAGCAACACATCATTTCCCAACTTAAGTAGATTATGTAATGAATAGTTCAAGGCATTTGAAATTTCTCTACAATTATCACCTTTGCATGTGGTGGTAAATTATTCATTATGGAGTAACTCTTGTTGGTAATATATAGGACAATTTTACTTTCTAACTTTTTCCCTTTGATAGGTTCGTTATCTAGCCAAATACCATGACCTCTTGATGTTATAATTTCATTTGGAACGATGTTTATAGACAATATATAAAATTATCTCTAAATTATGGTACATTTAAAACTAATATCTCTCTCTCTCTCTCTCTCTCTCTCTCTCTCTCAGTGACAATGTTTTCCTTTAATGATTTGAACTTAGTAGCCTTATGGTGGTTTTGAATAATCACAATAATTCCATTGAAATTACAAAAGGAGTAACCAAGAAATATGAGTTTCTAAAGTCAAGAACATTCACCACATAGATAAATCCCCTAAAACCAAAATTACGCCAAGTAAGATATATCTAGATATCATTTTGGGATTCAAATGCGTTAAGTAAGTCATTCGCGTATGACCATTTCCATGAGAGGTAGTCGTAACTGACTAATTTCTCATGATTTTTTGAATAGTTCACTTAGCACTCATTGCATCGGGTGATGCTCACAGGGGTGAAGAAGTGGGATTGAAACTAGTGAAATGTGGAGAACGAATCACATAGCATCAATCATCACTTCCGGGGCTTGCAACCAGTAACCAGGACTTCCCAGGAGGTCACCCATCCCAGATCTCCTCTGGCTCAAGCGCACTTAACAGTGGAGTTTCTCCCAGGAGAGGATGGTTTTCACAATCAAACCATGAGTACAAATGAGGAAGTCATCCTCTTATAGATTGATATCTAACTTCCTTTACAATTAAAATAATAATATCTTATTTAAATCCGTAGTTCTATCCTAGGAAAGCTAAATATAACTAAATTATAAAATCAAGTAATTTAATAAATCATTAAAATAAATGTTCAAGCCATATGTACATTGAGAAGATGAGGAAAATCCCCATAAGTGGGGTTGATCCATCCAAGAAGAGAAAAAAATAGTCCATGGTTGCATGTTGATGCTCCAAAAGCTCCAAGGTTGTTTCAAATTGTCAACATCCTCCATGAAGATGGTCATGTAATGCTTTACATTTGGTGAAATAACCTCCCCATTAAAACACATCCAACAAATTAGTGGTCCAAGCCTCCTATTTGGTGAAGAAAGTGTAACTAGGTTCAGTCTTCATAAATGTAATTTTTATCTTTGTACTTGTAAAAGAAAAGAATTATTATTTTTGTATTTATCAAGAATGGGTTTCTTGTTCATTTGATAGGTCAAGCACGTGTTTAAGTGCTTCTAGGAAAGTCAAAGAGTCAATGTAATTGTTGAATGCCCATATGGGCATGTTACACTATGTAAATCTATGTATTAGAGTCAAAGAAATATTTCAAAAGAGATCCTCTGAAGCAAAGACATGTCTCCTCTTCAATTCGGCTCAAAGAAATGAATTTTTGGTGCACCTAAAGTCAAGTTGGCCTCACTAGCTCAAGTCGGCCCAATAGGAGGGATAGAGTCCTATATAGAGGGGCATTCGGCCTCACAACTAGACCATCAATCATCTCTGAAATTAGCAAAAAATAAAGGTCGATAAATAAGTGTGAAAAAGGTGTATAAAGGTGATTCTAGGACAACGAAGAAGAAGGAAGAGAAAACGAGTTTGGGAGGGCTATTTTGGGGCTAATCTCTTCCACAAGTGTGAAGGAATATGGGTCATTTTTGTTGTCATAACAAAACCCTAAGTGTAGAAACATAAGAAGAGGTGTTTTGGTTGAAAAAGAGAGTCCAAATAGGCCTCCATCCAAAGTGAACTAAATCTCACCTAAAGCGAAGGAAAGAAGCAATAAAAATGGCCAAGCACAAGTCTATATCAACCACACATGTGAAGAAATCAGACCTGCAGTAAGATAAAGAGGATCAACCTCTCAACTCGGAAATATCTCTCAAGGAAGGTCTCATTATCTAGCCTAAGTATCAAGGAAAAGGAATATTTCCAAGTGAAATAGAGAAGGAAGGGAAGACACAAAAGAATAGGTCGTTAAGGAGATCTACGGTTTTTGCAGTTGCCATAAAAGGAGCGAAGTAAAGTTCCATCAGTTACTGGAATAAGTGCAAGCAAAGAGATGAAGGTGTAGTGTAGAAGAAGGCTTTGATTGAAGAACATAAGGGAAGGTACAAAAGTGAGACTGTGTCTTGTGCTTGGAGGATCTAGTGGTCAGGGGTCTAGGGTTTGGCATTTGTCAATTGAAGCTTCAATAAGAGAAATTTGAAAAAGGTTTTTCCTGTCTAGGAGAGAGAGGTTTTTCCCTGGTTGAGAGCCAACATCTTGTGTTCTTGTCTCTTTTTTGTTTGGTAACTATTTGATGAAGTGAGAAAACACAAACTAAATATAATAAGAGAAGATTGTGCCAATAAGAAAAAGAAAAAAATACCTCACAAATAGTTATCATCATGAGAAGAATCTCATTCTCACCTGGATGCCCTAGATTCTTCAACATGGTATTAGAGCTAAGGTGATACATCAAGGAAGGGAATATCAAGAAAACATAGAAGGTTTAAGAATTAGATCTATAAGAAAGGGTTCCAACTCCATCAAAGACAAGAAGGATTACTATCTCCTCTCCTAGATCCATCAAGAAGGACTACCATCCTCAGAATAAAGATAGAAGAAATCCTTCCATCTAAAGGCATCTATAAGAAGGTTCATTGAAGAAGGGTTTACATCAAAGACTCTTCATTTTCAAAGTAAGATACTCATATCCAAGCCAATCATTGAATATCTCCAAATCTACACATATATAAGTTTTCATCAACAAGAAAATCTCTCTCAAGGCACCTTGAAGAAAGCATCTTGAAGAACTCCAAGATCAAAGAAACTTCATTCACCAAGGAAGCAGCAAGATCTCCTCATCAGTAACACTCTCAAGTAAGTATTTTTACGTCCTCTCCTGAAAATATCAAAATGTCTTTTTGCAAGGAAAGCAACAAATTGGTTGGGACTGCTATTTTCCTTGCATGGAAAAAGAGGACTAATCTACTTCTCAAAGAAAATGAAATTCTGGACTACATCAAAGGGAGTGTCACTATTCCTACTAAGGGAGAAACTCAAGCCCTAGCAAAGTATAATAAGAATGAAACAAGGGCTCAAAGGATTATGATAGAATCCATCAAGGACCCTCTCATTCCTTATGTTTCCAAACTTGAAACATCTAAAGAAATATATGATAAGCTGGTGGAGCTATTCTCAGTCAATACAACTAAAGAAGTGATATCGTTTTGTAATGAATTATATCAAAGGAAGAAGGAATAGCTCCCTACTTTATGAAGGACTCTGAGATGAGAGACCAACTACAAGAACTAGGAGAAGTTATGTTAGATAGAGAAATCACAATTGTGGTGCTCAACACATTACTTGAGGAATGGGGAAAATTCACATCAATTATATATGCTGAGAATGGAGCTACCCCGTTGAATGAAATTTGATCTCTATGCAAAATTTAGGAGACTAGACTCAAAGCCAAAGATGATGTGGGATCAAAGGAGAAGGCATTTGCTTCTATGGCCAAGAGAAAAGGGTAATTTGCTAAGTTTGGTCCATAGAGAAAGTTTAAAGGAGATATGTCCAAAGTCCAATGCTTTGGTTGCCAAGAATATGGACACCTTAAGAGGGATTGTCCTAAGTTCAAGAAGCACAACAATAAGAGAAAATGAGAAGAAGGCCAAATTACCCAAGAAGTGAAAGAAGAAGATAGTAAGTAGAATAAGGAGAACCCTCCAGAACATAAGTCTTCATTAAAGTTCCGGGTATCATAGGAACATGTAGAATTAGGATAGAATGTGTGATTTATGAGAATGGAATCTTCAGGAATATAGGAGCATTATGTAGAAATAGCTCAAATAAAGATATTCATATAGGAATGATGTAGCCATTGGATAACTTCATCAATGCATAAAGGAATGATCATGATCAAGAATAATTATCTTATAAGGCCACTATCATTAGCAAAAAGGATACTTTTGAGGATGAGGACAACGAGGATCCTCCGGTGAAATCTTAAATAGGGGGTTCATGAATTTAAAGAAAACCAGATGTCTTAATATGAATTCTACTTATGGGGATTCAAGAAAGGATGATATGTAGGCAAGGAAAGATGTAGCAAAGCAAAGGAGATGAGGATAATCTAAATCAAGGAAGTTGTTAAAAGAAGCTAAGATGATCAAGGAAAGAACTATGATGAGGTATGTATGCATCTATTTTTTTAGTTAAGTCATGTCATCATTTGTGATGAATTCCTCTGAAAAACATGGTCAAGGATAGGTAAGATCTCTTTCATTAGATATATGAACAAAGGCATGTTCCACACAATGATAAAAGTCAATATGAGAAATGACATCATATAGAGTATGAGGTGGTTGACTAGGAAACCTATAAAGAAGCATATGAGATAAAGAGATATGGGATGAAAGGACACCATGGGTACTAGGAATCAACATCTGACAGATTTGTTGAAGGCATCTCCCGAAAGAAGGCATGAGAATTATGACAAAAGGACAAAATATCAAGGATCCTTGAAACTTGGAAAGGCCTTGGAGATGTGAAAATGCAGGATGTTGATGATTCAAGCCAACAATATGTCATGATGAAGAGCCATCTCGAAAGGGCTATTGGAACAAAAGTTGTAAGTATAAGTACAACTAACATTCATGTGGAGGATGGAAATTCCAAAAAGAAGCATGATGAGAAAGAAGTAGCTATATTACGAAGGTTCCATATATGTATCAAGAAGGCCACTTTTCATGAATAAAGGAATGACATGATGAACTAAGAAGGAAAGTGATCGATGGTTAATGCCTTACAAGGAATAATCTCAACTGAATTTCATGGCATCAAGGAAATAAAGTGATCAAGCCACTGAAGGGCCCACAAGAAGAAGTTGTTGATGGATAAGGAGGGTACCTAGTTGAAGAAGCAGCTCTAACAAATCCCTAATTAAGAGGGATCTTAGGCAATTTTCTGGTCAGAAGGAACTTGGGAACAATCCTTTACAGGAATGGGCATATCTTCCCTTGCTAAGAGGGAGAGATAGACACAACATTCTTGTCTTCATTTGGGAAGAAAGAATAGAGGATTAGGTAATCATCTGGAATACAATGCTCTTTAAGGATGTGTAAGGAATCGAAGATAAGAGTAGGAAAGAGGACCGATATTCTTTGAAGGTTGGGAACCCAATATAAGAATAGCCTTATAAGGTCATACTCAGTGAACACCTGGGTGGGTATGTACCTTGAGAGATAATGATGAAGGTGTCTATAATCATTGGTCTAGCCAACATTATGCTTTGATCTAATGACAGATATAGTTGTCAGTCAAGGCCTTGTTGTGGAAACAATGTTGGTTACTATGATGCTATAACAGATGGATTTCCAATCTGATTTCTCTTATGTGAATTCTTTAGATTGAAAATGTCCATACACCTTGTAAAGAGATTTATGAATACCTTCCTAGTTAAGAGTGTTGAAGAAAGTGTAACTAGGTTCGGTCTTCATAAATGTAATTTTTATCTTTGTACTTGTAAAATAAAAGAAGTATTATTTTTGTAATTATCAAGGATGGGTTTCTTTCCCATTTGATAGGTCAAGCACATGTTTAAGTGATTCTAGGAAAGTCAAATATTAAATGTAATTGTTGAATACCCATATGGGCATGTTACACTATGTAAATCTATGTATTAGAGTCAAAGAAATATGACAAAATAGATCCTCCAAAGCAAAGACAAGTCTACTCTTCAAGTTGGCTCAAAGAAATGAATTTTTTGTGCACCTAAAGTCAAGTCCACCTCACTAGCTCAAGTCAGCCCAATAGGAGGGAAAAACAGCTATATAAAGGGGCATTCGACCTCACAAATAGACCATCAATCATCTTTGAAATCAACGAAGAAGAAAGTTTGAAAAGAAGTGCGAAAATCGAGCATAAAGGTGATTATAGGGTAGCGAGGAAGAAGGAAGAGAAACCGAGTTTGGGAATGTTCTTTTTGGGATAATCTCTACCACACATTCAAAGGAATAAGGGTCATTCTGTTGTCATAACATAACCCTAAGTGCATCAACATAAGAAGACATGTTTTGGGTGAAAAGAGACTCCAAATCGGCCTCCATACCAAGCGCAGTAAGTCTCACCTAAAGCGAAGGGAAGAACCAAGAAAAAGGGCCAAGTACAAGTTTATATCAGCCACACATGAGAAGAAGTCAAACCTGTAGTAGGTTAAGGAGGATCAGCCTCTCAACCAATAAATATCTCTTAAGGAAGGTCTCATTCTCTAGCCTAAGTATCAGGGAAAAGGAAGATTTCAAGAAAAATAGAGAATGAAAGGAAGACACAAAATAAGACGTATCTAAGGAGACCTAGGGTTTCTGTAGTTTCCAGAAAAGGAGTGAAGGAAAGTGCCATCAGTTGCTGGAAGAAGTGCAAGGGAAGAGATCAAGGTGTCGTGCAGAAGAAGGCTTTGATTAAAGAACATAAGGGAAGGTACAAAAGAGAGACTATGTCTTGTGCTTGGAGGATCTACTAGTCAAGAATCTAGGGTTTGGAATTTGTAAATTAAAGCTTCACTAAGAGAATTTTGAAGAAGGGTTTTCCTCTCTAGGAGAGAGAGGTTTTTCCTTGGATGAGAGACAACATGTTGTGTTCTTGTCTCTTTTGTTGTTGGTAATTATTTGTTTATGTAAGAAAACACAAACTAAATATAATAAGAGAATATTGTGCCAATAAGAAAAACAAAAATTACCTCACAAATAGTTATCACCATGAGAAGAATCTCATTCTCACCTAGATGCCCTAGATTCTTCAACACTATGGTGGAATGGCCTCAAGGAAAATTCAATGATGGGGGTGGATCAATGTTAATAGCTCCATAAATCGAGCAATTTAATGGTCCAAAACCCACCAATATGCCCAAATATTGATGGACCATGGTCAAGGGGCTTCCATGAATTATTCAAATAGTCTTTTAAGACATTAAATTGGTCTTTAGACCCTTAGCCAACAAAGTCACATCCAAATATCAAGGGATTGACCTTTGTTTCTATCTCATTTGATATTCAAGTCCTCAAGGTAAATCCAAATCATCAAGTGTGTGTCAAGTGATTGATACCTCATCATAAACCATCCAAATTATCCTCTCCATGTCATCAAACTACTCCTTTTTTGCCTGTTGATGGTGATGGATACCGCCAACATATAGGGGGTCTCCCCATTGTGAAGTTCTAGTTATACCTAACACCAGTTGGAGTAGAAACACCATTCGTAGTATCACCTCGACCACCGCAACACAAAGGTTCATCTTGGTTTCAACGGATAACATTATAGATTATATACGTAAAACTTGAATAAGTAAGTAAGTTGACATTGTGAAGCACCAATTGCAGGATGTAAAAGGAAACCTTCACGAGGGGAGACAAGAAGTGAGTCTCTAAGAGGAAAGTAATAGTACTATCCTAGAAGAGTCACACAAGGGCATGGAAATATTCGTTAGCAAAATAGTTCACAGAATGATATTAAAGAGAATACAACACACATTCAACAAGATGAGTACAAAAGACACCAAAATAGTTCAATTTCTCTAGTGAATATGAACACAACATATACCGTAAACATGCCATGAATAGTCCTGAAAATTTGTGATACATGCATGAAAATGTGTTGCCTCATAGAGCTTAAATTATAAGGTTAAATATCGAAGTACATCAATTACAATGGCAAACACTAGTTCCAATAGTGGAACATTAAGTCACTCCTTGATTCTCCAAAGAATAATTTTCTCTCCTTTGCCAAGTAGAGAAGCCAAGCTTAGCTCTCCAAATCTTAAGCCTCAAATTACTTTTTCTTGAGTTATGAGGTTTGTTTTATAACAAGAGGAATGACCTTTCATATCCTCATGACTCTTTGATTACTCCCATGACTCTAGGACTCCTAGTGTGTCCTTTGGACTTCTAAACAATTATTGAACTTCTAAATGACTTTTGGACTTCTATATAATATTTGTCCATATATGACTATGTTACTCTTCATGTTCGACATATGACTCTTGGACTTCCAATTATTTGTCTTTTACAATGATTACAATACTACATCATGACCTCCACATCATCATATCATGGGACATGACATGTCACTATCTTCAATCACTAGGACTGATAATTACTCATGACTTGGACTTTCTCCAATAGTGACACAAATGCCACTTTGTATTTACTATTTTCTTATCTTCTGATCGTGGTGCTTTCACCCTATAAAGGGCCTTTAATCTTGGATTATTTGGGGATTTTTGATGATCAAGTTTCAAGTGTTTTCTTAGTTATTTTAATGCTTCCTTTGTTTATCCTCTTTTCCCAATATTCCTCGTGTGTGCTTTCCATGAGGTCCCTGGAATACCTGCGTGTGTAATCATTTATGAAAAGAAATAATCATCCTGAAAATCTCTTATTTTGCCATGTTTTATCCATATTTTTTATTCATTCAATTTTAGTGCACTCGAGAGGGACAAAATGGGTTTTTGGGCACATGGGCGCACTTTGAAAGGCTCAAGGGATGAAGAGGAAAGGCTTCATGGATTCAACATGTGCTCAAAAGAGGGAGAGAATCAACAGAAGGTGCATGACACAAGTCCGAAGGATGAAGGGAAAGGCTTCGGGCTTCCCAAGTGCATTGTGCACTCAAGGGAGAGAAAGAGGGCAAAGGAGGCACTCCTAAATGTTTAAGGACGAGGCTTTGTGCCTTCATAGTGCGCTCGAGCACTCAAGAAACCAAGAAGGGTGCAATCCTTTGGGTCGAAGGAGTGCTCCCAAGGAGGACACATTCCTTCTGGTCGAAGGCGTATGCTCAAAGGAAACTAATGAGGGTGCATGGTGGAAGTCTGAAATTTGAAGGATGAAACTACATCCCTTCAGAGTGTGCTCATGCACTCAAAATACCAAAGAGGGCACATGGCACAAGTGCAAAGTATAAAGGATGAAGCTTCGTGCCTTTAAAGTGCACTCAAAGGGTTAAGAGGGTGCATGGTGCATTGTGGAAGGTTGAAGGGTGGAGATTTTCTCATGCAATCAAGGAGTGCACATCCCTTCGGGTTGAAGGATTGCACTCAAGGAGGGCACATCTGTCCGGGATGAAGGAATACTCTCAAAGGAAGGCTTGGTTTTGGAGGATGCAATTTGGAACAAGGAAGGGGATTCATGCTTTGGGACTACACCTAGCTCTCAAGGATGTCTCAAGGTGAATTTTTGAACAACAAAGGGTCTCCCATCAAGGCTTTGGAGTGTTCTCATATGCTCTTAGTCTTAATGAGCTCGTTTTGCAACCGAAATTTGTCTATGTTTGGGTGATAACGCAAGGGGCGAATAGGATGATTTCTAGACATAAAACCACATGCGAGACATACCAAATCATTGAGAGAACTTAGAAAAGTTGTTGGAAGACAATTATAATATTGAGAGGGGGGGTGAATCATTGTTAAGGCTAATTTTTAGTTATTTATGCTAGTTTACTTTTCTTATTTAAACTTAGCACCCAACCATATATCTAGTAGTAGTATATAATAAGGCAACAACATAAACTCTACATACAAGAAAACAAACCATACACATAGACACAAGGCTTTTCATGTGGAAACCCTTTCGAGAAAAAACCACAAAGATTGTTGTTGTAATTAATGTTTATAGAAGCACTTACTCTATTACATCAATCTGTTTGGAGAACCCACTCACTGGAAGCACCAACTCCCTCTGATTTTTTTGCTAGCACCAACAAGCAGGAAGCACCAGCTCCCTCTGTTTGTAGGCACCTGTACAACTTACTAGAGGCACCATATGAGGCACCGACCTCATGGATTTGTTACAAGCATCAACTTGTAGCTCCTTAGATTTATGCAAGCACCAACCTGCAGGAGGCACTGACCCCCAAGCCTTCTCAAGCTCCACTAGAGATGGAAGCACCAATTTCATGTATATAGGCACCAACCCACATTCAAATAGGAACCGAATGTCCTTTATGATTTGGCAACAACTCTGCATGATAACAGCTTTGAAATATTCTCACTTTGCTACACTTTGTAGCTCTTTGAAACTCTCTTTAGTAGCCTTGTGATATGCTCAATAACATTCACTCTCAGCCCTCCGGTCTCTACTCTCAACAACAGTCACTCTTCTCTACCCATGCAACTCTGTTTTCTGCTCTTCATCATCATACAGAAGCTCTCGGCCTTCTACACTCAATGCACAGTCTGATCTCAACCTTGCTTCACATAGCACATGCTCAGCTCTCATCCTTCTACTCACAACATCTCACAGGCTCCTTCAGTATTTCACACAGTGCATAGGCTCTTCAACTTTACATACAACTGAGGAAACTATTGGCCTTTACACATAGAGCAAAAGAACCTTTGTCCTAACACACAAAGTGCTAATCTCAAGTTTGCTTTTCTTCGACTAACACACTGTTGGACTTTACATGAAGAAATGGCTCATAATAGTGCACTTACTCAGATCTCTTTTCTCTTGGCATTTTGGAAATAATACTATTTTCCCCTTCATTTCTCATCAAATTTCTTGGTTTTTGTTCCTCTATTTTCTCCCTGGTCAATTTTGTCACACTATTCTCATCCAACACTATGTTTTGTACCTCGGCATGGCCCTGCACTCTACTATCTACGTCGGTCTTGGTCTCTACCACTATATTCATTGAGAATGGGCACCTGACTGATAATTTCCTCCATACTAAGATTTAATCCTTAGTCCGCTTCACATTCAAACTAGGCATAGTCCTCTCTATCTACCACTCTTACATCACTGAGTCTCTCCATGCTAAGAATTTAATATTAGTCCACCTGCACACTCCACTGAGACTCTCCATGCCTCTTCATGGCTTATAGAGCTTGTCAATATTCTATCATGGCACCTCTGTAACTAGGCATGGTCTTTCTATGGATCATTTTCCTTGTTACCTTGTTCTCATAGATATTTGACACTCCACCTTCATCCTTTGACTAAAATTTTGTTATACATTCACTCATGTAGTTGCCGACCCATAGGTTGTCAATACACCTTTATACTACTACATTATCGAAGAATTCACACCACAGTGCTGTATTAAAGCTTCCACATCGTAGCTTTTTCAGTGGTGCAATGTTACACATTGATGATTGTCGATCTCTGATATTCAAGCCACTTTGATTAGCTCCTTGATGTATCTCAGCCATAAGACTGGTTGCTATGACCAAGTTCCAATCATATCGGAGCCCCCTTATCGGAAATTTTTATTTGTGTCATTGTGCCAGTAACAACAAACCACCGATCATCAATCTTCGATTTCCTAGCTCCCTGTTGCTTAGCCCTTTTCGCACATTTCTCACCATAGGACCGAAGGCGGTGACTGAGGGCTTGGCTATAAGGCACTAAGTCTTTCAGCGCTCTTCCAGTTATTTTGTTAAAGCATTAAGCCCTTGGTTTCTTATGTGTTCCAAAACCAAGTGATAAAACCATCAGAACCCCCTTATCGGTGTTTTTCACTTGTTTCCCATATGCCAGCAACCACAAATCACTGATTGTCGATAGACCTCTTTGTTCAGACCTAGCATTCAGTTATGTAACACTTTGTGACCATGTGTTATCCCGCATCCCACATCTCGGCGATTTCCAAATGTGGCCAATGTGCCAACCATCACAAACCTTCAATCATCAACTGTCGAAGTTACGTCATCTCATGCCACATGGCATCTTCTGACCAGTGAAATATGTCACCCATATATGGCCCAATAGGCCATTTAAAAAACTAAAACTACCTGCCACGTGTCCCTCTTTACCGTCATGTCATGCTGACGTCAGAAACCATGTGTCCCTTATAGGAACCAATCAAACCTTGCCACGTGTCCTCATCAGAGCTTACTAGATGCTGCCATCTGTCCTTATCCAAGCCAATCAACAGCTTCCATGTGTCCTTATCGGACCCAATCGGATGCCTCCACGTGTCCTCCTTGAGAAGAGAGAAAAAGGCCTACCAACCTTTTTTTTGCAATGAATCCCTTTGTATTTTCCTTTTTGGTTCTCTCGATGACTTAACAATAGAGGCTGAAATCCATAATTTGCGGGAGTTCTGATATGTGAGACCTCCGATTGAGATCGCTGATTTTCCTGGATCACCGACGTGTGATCGTCGATATGGCATGCCTGCCAATATGCTAGGACCTCTAACTACCGATATCACAAGTCTATGGTTGGCGAAATTCATACATTATTGTGTTGCACCATTGATCCTCTAATTGTCAATTTCAATTCGCTGGGACCTCTGATAAGCGATTCACCGGGACCTGTGCACTGAGCCTTGAATCCCCCAATCATCAATATGCTAGGACTTTTGAATGCCAATTTCTGGGATGGCTTGGCATTCAATCTTAGATCTCCAATCTCACTGCACCTCCAATTTGCGGGACTTGTGATATGAGGGATTCTTCCCTGCTTAAGGCTTTAACACCCTGAAATTTAGCAGGTCATAATGTTTGACCCACAAGTCCATTTTTGGACATCCACATATCGTTGGAAAGATCGTCTAGACAAATTTCCAATGGAAGGGTTCTGATTATCCTTTGATCCCATCTGATATCTCAAAATATGGATCCAACCTCAGTGCCAATATTCTGCTCCTGAACTCTCTGAACAACTAGGAATCACATCCACAATGTATCCTTAGCATGAGGCCTGTAGATCCCATGGACTTCCATCATAGTCCATCACTATAATCATCACTTTATGGCTTTTCCAATAAGCCTGCTGCTATGATGATTCTCAACATGAAGCCTGCAGCTACCGTGAGATTCTTCCTGTACCATCACTACCAGCATCTGCTACAAGAAGCAACCAAGCTTGTCTGGTTGACATAAATTCCAACACTCCTGCCTACTATTGGGCACTACAAACTACCGAACACATCTCCCCAACATGATTGTTGACATCAAATGCCAACACACTTGCATATTCCCTCACTAGGCCATTGGCCATACACACAATGCCAACTGTCCAACAATCTCCCCCTTTAGCATTGATGGAAACACACCATCCTCTTCTCTTCCAAGTGATTGCCAAACCTCAAGCTTATTCCACACATCTCATGGAATGAGACAAGAATGACCTTATTTCCATCACAAATTCTCCACAACATTTCTCCCCCATTTACATCAATGGCAAGGGGCTACAAGCTACTTTTCTCTCCCCATTCTCTCACTGAATATGTGGACCAGAGTCTAGCTGTTGAGATGTACATTCTGCCTTACATACCTCTCTACTAGGATTTCCACTACTTCTACTCCATAAACTGGGAAAATGTGATATGCCCCCCCTGAACATATACTGCTTCTAATTTTTCCTTCCAGTTTTGGACACCTTATGGTTGTTGGCTGAGCTTTCTATCCACCAATGCATTGTTTGTATAAAAAATATTGATATCCATTATGTTGCTCATGGTATTGTTGCTCCTGCAAATATCAATTTATAAGCATGAATTTGGGCTCACCCTTCTTCACTTCTGTTGTTGCTTCCGAGACTGTTCTCTTTCTTGAGCATCTCCACTTCTCCCCTTCATATCATTCTCATATAATAGGGACTTATTTATAGCTCATACCAATTACACAAAAAGAAATGATACAAATGAAACAATGTACCAAGAAAACTCTTCTATTTCTTTTCTTGAAAATAAATGTCCATTTGTACACTTGGTTTCTCAACATGAGCTCATCACAACCAATTGACATAGCTATACCAATTGAGGGTTAAGGGAAATGAAAAATCATATACCAATTTTGTTTTATGAACACAAGAATTCTATACATTATCATCTTACAAATTAAATGAAATAAGAGTGTTCATTAAAGATGCAAACCCTTCCTTTGTTCAACAATCTTCCTTTTTTAGGCTTGCCCATTGTTACCTACTACTACTTTGTCAAAGCATTTCCCCCTGAGCCAATGCTCCTTGATCTCCTACAAAGCTTCCTTGCCTTTGCATGGGGACTGATCTTGTGGACTTGACATGAATGTGAGCTTCCTATCATTCCACACTTCCACTATATCCCATCTTCTTCTCACAACAAAATCTATTGTTGTGTCCTCCTCATGCTGGTTATGATCCTCCTTCAACAATTAGATGCACCATATTGTTCATCTTCATGGCCTCTTGCATCTGATTCATTCAACCTTACTTGAGGCCCTTCTCTTCCTTTACTGAAGAGAAACAAAGGATATACACCCCCTGAGCAGATTATCCTCCTTATTCCTCCAGACCTTTAAAGGTCGAGTTCTGCTAGAAGCATTCCCTTCCTGCTTCTTCTTTACCCCTGTTTGGGTCTTCTCTCAGCTATAATTGGGTAGAGGAAATTTTTCTTTCAACTCCTCTTTCTTCACCCAAATCCACTTGGAGCCTCTCTTCCTATCACAAGGGTTTCCTACAAGAGTAGGAGGATTACTGTTTTGACTTCTTCCTCCTCTTTATACCTTTCTTTGTTGACACAGAGTAATGAATATATTCTTTCTCCTTGTCTTCAAATCCCGAGCTACTGCATTCACATGCATATGATGAGAAGCATTACGTTTCTTCTCATTTCTGGAGTCATCTCTCTTGTGTCTAATATTGCCACAGTTGAAGCATTCAACATGGCTTAAGACTGGGGTAGAGGAGTTACCCTTTTTGACAACTCTTTTATCAAAAATCATCTCATGGCCAGCTTGCCTACTTCTAGCCTTATTATGAAATCTTGGGTTGTTTCTACCCAGCACCTATTGTTTTCTTGCATGCCATTTACAATCTATCGCTTTATGTCCAAACTTATTGCAAAAAAAACAATATCTATGAAAAGGCTTCTATTGACAGAGATTACCTTTTCTTTGTAGGATTTGTTATTGAAGAGGTGGGGTCCTCTGTAGGCTCATCTTGTGCCTTCTATGACAGAAATCTTTGTTATCATGCACTCTTCCTTTCCCTCTTCTTCTGCACTTGTTGTTGTTGTTGTTTTCTCTTCTCTTGATATCTTTGCTGCTTGGGCTTTTGCTGCACTATAGGTTGTTGCTTCTTAGCCTTTTGCTACTGTCTTTTCTTCTATTGCTACTACTACACTCCTTGTTGTTGCTACTGTCCTTGCTATTTATGTTATCCAACAACCTTTCTTTCTTTGTTGTTAGAGCCTTAGACTCTCTTTAGCTTCTGATATCGAGACAACTCTATTTTTTTACTTTTATAAGTCATGTCTCAATGAGACTACTTGAGTTTGTAGTCTCTCACAGCAAGCTTCCTTCACACTCAGCTGATGGGTTAACATCCTAGTCATTTTTCTAGCCTCCTCTTGTTGAGAAATTAGTTCAACTATTTTTTTTTTCTCAACTTCTCATTCTCAAGCTCATAAACTTCCAGTTGCTCCTATTGCTTGAGATTTGCCTCTGATAGGTCCTTGATATATTTTAGAGTCGATATCAACTTCTTTATAGAAAATATCCTTTCATTTAGATCCTTCTCTTCTCTATCATAGGTGCTATCTTCTAAGGAGAAAGGTCTCTCTTCTGATATTTCTTCCTCATTAACATAAATGTGATGAGCAACAACATCACCCTATTCTGGTTCATTTCCAGAGCAGCAGGGCTCCTCAGCCTCTACTTGACCCTCATGGCTATCTCCACCATACAAAAATTGCAGTTTGTTTAGCACCTCCTTTTCTAACTCACAATTCCTTACTTCATCAACATATGACTTAGATATCCCTCTTAGGATGATCTCCTTGGCTTTTTCGTTGTTTTCTCCATTCAGAATATAGAGCCATATATCACCATCCAGGGAAATCAAGTAGGCTTTAATTCTAACTTCTGAGATTTCATACCAGAGCTCATGGAATGATCTATCTAAGAATGGAATGTCTTCTACTTCTAGCCAAACTCCATTAGCCATTGTTTCCCTTTGATCTACCTTTTAGTTTTTAAGCTATTTCTAAAGGAACTAAGCTCTAATACCAATTGTTGGAAAACAATGATAATAATGAGAGGGGGATGAATTAGTATTTAGGGCTAATTTTTTTATTACTTATTCTATTTTACTTTTATTATTTAAACTTAGCATCCAACCACATAACCAATAACAACATATAATATGGCAGAATCATAAACTCAGCAAACAGGCAAATAAACCATAAGCATTATACACATAGACACAAGGTTTTTTATGTGGAAACCCTTTCAGGAAAAAGCCACAAATATTTTTGTTGTTATTGATGTAAATAGAAGCACCTACTCTATTACATCAATCTATTGGTGAGAACCTACTCAGAGGAAGCACCAACTACTAGGAAGCACCAACTCCCTCTATTTGTAGACACATGTCCAGCATACCGGAAGCACCATATGAGGAACTGACCCCATGGCTTTGTTGCAAGAACTTGGATTTATGCAAGTACCAACTTGCAGGAGGCACCGACCCTCAAGCCTTACCAAGCTCCACTAGAGATGGGAGCATCAACTTCCTATATGTAGGCACCAACCCACATTCAAATAGGAACTGAATGTCCTTTGTGATTTGGAAACAACTCTGCAAGATAACAAATTTGAAATCTACTCACTCTACAACACTTTACATCTCTTTGCAACTCTTGTTAGCAGCCTTTTGATATGCTCAACAACAATCACCCTCATCCCTCTGCTCTCTTCTCTCAACAGTAGTCACTCTTCTCTACCCACACAACTCTATCCTTTGCTTTTCATCAACATACAACAACTCTCAAACTTCTACACTCCTTAGTGCACAATCTGCTCTTAGCCTTGCTTCACACATAACAGGATCGTCTCTTAGCCTTATACTAAGAGCATCTCATAGGCTCCTTAGGCATTTCACACAATGCATAGGCTCTTCATCCTTACACATAACACAGGTAACTATTGGCCTTTACACACAGAGCACATGCACCTTCGACCTAACACACAAAGTGCTACTCTTGGGATATTTTTTATTCTTCTAAGACACTGTCATCCTTTACATGCATATTTGGCTCTCACTTAGCCTCTTATAGTAGTGCACTTACTCATAGCTCTTTTCTCTTGGCTCTATCGCAACAATATTATTTTACCCTTCATTTCTCATTAGAGCTCCTGGGTTTTCTTCCTCTTTTTTCTCCCCAGTCGATGTTGTCACACTATTCTCATTCAACACTGTGCATTATACCTCGGCATGGCCTTGCACTCTATTTTCTGTGTCGGTCTTGGCTCTCGACCACTATATTCATTGAGAATGGGCACCTGACTGACATTTTGCTCCATAATGATATCTAATTCTCAGTCCACTGCACACTCAAACCAAACACATTCCTATTTGTCTGCCACTCTTACATCATTGAGGCTCTCCATGCTAAAAATTTAATCTTAGTCCACCTACACACTCCATTGAGACTCTCCATGCCTCTTCATGGCTTACAGAGCTTTTCAGTACTGCAACATGGCACCTCTATATGCAAGCATGGTATTTCTATGGACCATTGTCCTTGTTGACTTGTTCACAGAGATCTTCGATAGTTGACCTTCATCCTATGACTACACCTCTTTTCTGCATTCACTCCCGTAGCTACCAACCCATACACCATACATACAACTTTGTATTGTGCATTACCAGATAATTCACACCACAGTGTTGTATCGAAGTTTCCAATTCACATCTTTTCTGTGGTACAATGTTTGATATTCAAGCCCCTTTTCGATTAGATCATTGATATATCTCAGCCATAGGATCGAGAGTTGTGGCCAAGTTCCAACCATGTCGAAGCCCCGTTATCAATGATTTTCATTTGTCCCACTGTGCCAGTAACAAAAAATCGTCGATCATTGATGTCTGATTTCCTAGCTCCCTGCTGCTTAACCCTTGCCACACATTTCTCACCACAAGACCGAAGGCGGTGACCAAAGACTTGGCCTTAAGGCACTAAGTCTATCAACACTCTTTTGGGGGCTTCTTTTATTTTGTTAAAGCTCGGAGCCCTTGGTTTCTTGTGTGTTCCACAAATAAGTGTTAACACCATCAAATACCCCTTATTGATTTTTTTTCACTTGTTGCCCATATGCCAGCAACCAAAAATCGTTGATTGTCGATTGTCGATAGGCCCCTTTGTTCAGCCCTAGCCTTCGGTTCTGTAACACTTCATGACCATGTACTATCCCGCATCCCAATGATTTCCAATATGGCCAACATGCCAATCATCGCAAGCCTCTGATTGTCGATTTCCAAAGTGACACCATCTCATGTCACGTGGCATCTTTGACCAATGACACATGTCACTCAAATATGGCGCGCGCATTGGGCCATTCAAAAAATTGAATCTACCTACCACGTGTCCCTCCATATCATCACGTCATGATGATGTCAGCAGCCACGTGTCCCTTATCAGAACCAATCAAATCTGCCACATGTCCTCGTCGGAGCTTACCAAATGCTACCATATGTCCTTATCGGAGCCAATCACCAGCTTCCATGTGTCCTTATCAAACCCAATCATATGCCTCCATGTGTCCTCCTTGAGGAGAGAGAAAGAAGCCTACCAACCTTTGTTTTGCAATGAATTCGTTTGTATTTTCATTTTTTTCTCTCCTAACGATTTAACACTAGAGGCTCAAATCCCTGATTTGTGGGAGTTCTGATATATGAGACCTCTGATTGCGATCGCCAATTTGGCTAGATATTCGACATATGATCATCAATATGGAATTCCCTCCAATATGTCGAGACCTCTGGCTACCAATATTGCAAGTCGTTGATCAACGAAATGAATACTATGTTGTTTTGCACTAATGATACTCCAATCACGATTGTGATTCATCAGGAACTCCGATATGTGATTCGCGTGAACCTATGCACTAAGCCTTGAATCCCCTAATCATTGATATGTTAGGACCTATGATTGCCAATTGCTGGGATGGATTGGCCTTCGATCTATGATATTTGATCTTGCTTCACCTCCAATTTGTGGGACTTGCGATATGCGAGATTCTTCCTTGCTTAAGGCTTTAACACCACGAACTTCAGCAGGTCATAACTTTTGACCCACAAGTCCATTTCTGGATATAAACATATTGTTGGAAATGTCTTCCAGAGAAATTTCCAATGAATGGGGTCTAATTAGCCATTGAGCCCATATTTTACCTCATTACATGGCTCCAACCTCACTGCTAATCTTCTGATTCTAAACTCTCTAGACAACTAAGAATCACATCCACAATGTGTCCTTAGCATGAGACCTGAAACTCCCATGGACTTCCATCCTAGGCCATCACTTTAATAATAATTTAATGGATTTTCCAATAAGCCTTCTACTATGATGATTCTCTATATGAAGCTTGCAGCTACCATGAGATTCTTCTTAGGCCATAACTACCAGCATCTGCTGCAAAATCAACCAAGCTTGTCTGGTTGGCTTCAATGCCAAACCTCCTACCCACTGTTAGGCATTGCCAACTACCAAACACATCTCCCCAACATGAATCTTGACATCAAATGCCAACACACTTGCAGATGCCTTCACTAGGCCACTAGCCATCCACACAATGCCAATGTTCCAACAAAATCTTGGTCAACAATGAATATACATCAAAAAACCACTTTATACATGTTCCTCAAGTATAACAAGTGAAATGTGTGCGACTACAACCTGGAAGTGTCATTTTAAAACACAAAGATGTTGTGACCATGAAATGCACCTAGAGATGTTCTAATGAATTTGACGACACTTGAGATAATTCAAGAACACTTATGACATATAAATCAACATGAAACGACACTTGACAAATGAGGCAACAATTGATATGACAATGAAGTAGGTTCCAAATTTCGAGTGTAGTGAAAATTTTGGAGGGTATTGTAGCAACAACAACATTTGGTGACACACTCGGCAAATTACAACTTCTCTATCTGGGAATTTTTTTTATTTAAGGCTCATACCTTCAAGAAGTATCGATTTCCCTGAGTTCCCCCTTTCGACCTATTTTATACGTAACATATTACTTTTTATTACTTTTCTCTACTTGGTCGAAACACATACATAAGATACACTATATCACAATTGTTTCGATATGAGAAAGGATGATGTGCATGATGAGTTTATGATTTTCAGAGTATGAATTTTCATCTCTGATGTTGCTTCACTGCCAGCAGGCCTGGAGAGTACCCCGACAGAGTCACTTCAAGAGAAAAAATGTTTCTTCACTGTCAGCGAGCCTAGACAATACCCCAGTGAAGTCGCTTGCTTCAACTTCTCTTTTTTCACCCTTTATTAATTTATTTAAGAGACTATGCATCGTCACTTATTATTTTCAACAAGAAGAAGACGGATCTTAACTTATTGAGAGAAGGAGAGGTTTCTTCTTCAGAGAATTATTTTAAGACCTATGATATTTATTTGCTCACTTTAGATTTTACCTTTGTCATTTATCTTCTAGATTGGAAAAGTGTTAACACATAATTATATTTACACCAAGTTGAGTATTTTACACACTAGTATAGGCGCGGATAGGTTTCCTTAAGGTTATCCTCTTGGAAAAATCATATTTTCCATTTGGACTCAAACTATGACATTTTCCCAAACAAAGAAGGAGAATAGCATAAATCCAAGTGTTGTTGTTGTCACACTTCTATTTTATTCCAAGATAAAATCCTTTTGAGCCATGCACTTCTTAACACATGGCCTTGTTAAGAAAACACGAAAGAAATACATACAAAACCAAAAGAAGAAACAAGAGACAAAGAAAATGGAGACTGAAGCCTAAAAACATCATACAAAAGCAAAGCAGATGTAGAGAATAGATGGAGAGCATAAAAGGATGATGTAATGTAAGAGTAATTAAATGAAACTAAGCCTACTCCTAACCTAATCAACTAGAAGGTCAATCTTAAGTGTAATGATATTTCCAATGTAGCCATCTTCATTCCTGACCTGTAACCACAAAGATACGAGCAATTAAAAGAAATATAAAATAATGTGCAATAGAAAAGACAAGAACTTTGAAAACTTGTTAAATAAATTGAAGGTCTTTCTTATTACCAAAAGAATTTTGTATACTGAACATTTTTAACCTATTTTAAACTTTACCTTGCTGATTGAAATATCGATCATACAAACCTTGCACGTTGCTTGCGAATACACATTCACCTGTGTTTTTAGTTCTTGTTGTTGGGTGTGTATTATATTCTTTCCATGGTTAGGTTGGCAGACCTACCTATGGTTTTGTGCATGGGTTTCGCATATGGTTTTGGGCATAATGGTTTTCTGCCCATGGTATCTTGTAGATTCAGTGAAGATAACTATGGTTATGTTTTAATCTAGGGTTAATGGATCTAGGGTTATGAATGCTTTGATATATATATATATATATATACATTAAAAATAATACAATGGAAAATCAATCTGGTAGTCTCGGTTTTGGGATCCAGGGGAAAATCTCTATGTATATATGTTTTATGTTTTATATTCTTACCATTGTTTATCTTTTGTTTTTAAAATTCATATGCAAGTAATTTTTGTACAAAGTTAAAACCTACAGTTGTGAACATTAAAAAATATCAAAACTTGTTATTTACATAGGGGCTCACCAGGTAAGATTTCTCTAACCATTCAGCAACTAGATCATGATATTCATAAGGACCAATTTGAATACCCTGAGACTTATGGGAAAATGAATTTTCAATTAATGCATTCGAGTCGCAATGAGAATCTCTAATATTATGATCATATTGGTCTATCAACATGCAAGGATCTCGGTTTTCTATTGGTTCCCCTTGTATCCAATTACATGCAAAGTTAATAATAAGATTCAAGAAAGTTTAGGGCATCCAAGACAATTGTTGACATTATGAATTCAGGAAACCAATGAGGATACAAAGTTGACAAAAGATTATAAACATATGTCAAATCGAACTCAATAATAAAACAAGGGTTTTGGTTGGCTGAATGATTGAAGTGATTATAATTACTATAAAAGAGAAAATGTGCCATGGATATTATTAGCTTCATGATATGCATAAAAGAGATAATAAGATGATCATATTCAGAAGTGTTTAACAAAGAAAAGTCCTTCAACCCAAAATATCCTTTATCTTGATCAATAAAATGACAGGTTATCACATTGTAAAGATCCAGGAAAGACGAGATTTCCCACCATCGGTTTAACCCAAAGGATTCACATGAAAAGGAATTAACCAAACAAGAACCTTTCATCTTTTCAAAGATTACATCTTGGAGATGATGAAGGTCAACTTGAAAATACCAAGAGTCTGTTAAGAATGACCTCATAACTAGTGGATAAATATTAAGGAAATAATTATGCATGAAAATATGGAACAATATTAGTTCGTAGATCTTAATACGATTGTGAGGACCTAACATAACCATCAACAGAAGTTGAAGCACCTTGAATTCCTAATAGGTCTAAGAACTTTCTAATGGTAGATCATCAAATTTGGGTGGCTTAGAAACATCAATAGGTAGATATGCACCACTATCAATAGATTTATTAATGAAAACACTACTAATTCCACTGGTTTGATCAAGATTAATATTAAACACGTCAGATTCTTAATGGATAGAAAATTGAAATACATCAATCTCTTGATCATTCAGGGTAGGAAAATCCTCCTCCTTATTTATGAAAGATTTACAATTGAATAGATTATGAATAATAAATTCAAACTTTTCGTCCTCTGATTGTAGTATCACAACATCCTGTACGTGATTGCAACCATGATCAACTGGATAATGATCGAAAAGGATTATAGGGGGATACTGATGTAAAAATTTTATCAAATATATCCGAGTACAATGGATAGTGTGCTAGAGGTGAATAAGGATTGAAAGAATAAGGAGGACGAGAAACAATTGTACTTAAATCAGATTGAATTTGAAAGAACAACAGACCAACATCATTATCATCAATATAATGGTCAAAGATAAGCATACCGATATGACACTCATATTGACCAGGATCTTCCAAATATTTAAGAACCTAGAAACTTACCCCTTCAGATTGGTCATCCAAATATGTACAAATTAAATAATATTAAGGATCATTCTGGATTAAAATATCATCCCATTTCACAAATCGAGATTATACATTTTGAGAAAGATATTCTGAATCAATACCTTGAAAATCTAAATGCTCAAAAAAAGAGAATATATCATGTGATATACTTGGATATTCACCATAATATGTGTTAATAGAAACAAGGATATCACAGTGATGGTTGTCCAAAATCTCAACTTGGATGTGGGGTTCAAAGTCGCTTGAGAGGCTATCAAGGTTATATGAACAAATATTAGCCGAGAAGGAGATATTATCATTTTAAATAGGGGAAAAATATATCATACCTTCAACACTTTGATCTTATATATGTGAAATGCAACTAAATTTTTTTTTATTACCGCTTGAAATAATAGGTTGAACATCATTATGAGTCAAAGAATGTGAAACGAGCGGATCATGAAACAAGGAATCATGAAACATATGTGTTATACAGAATCTATGATTGCATACATAAGTGTCTTCCCTAGGCCTGGTGGACTAACCTAGAACAATAGAAAGCAAAGGGAACAATGTCTTCCTTAAATTAATTGAATGATGGGATGAGGCCTACTTGGAATCGGTTGTAAGCTTCACTCTTTCCTCAGTGTCTATGCTCCAATCCTAGATCTGATTGTTATAAATAGAACCTGCACAATTAAACATGCCAAGCCAAATATATATGACATATATGTAGCATAATCTAATCACTTCATTCAATAGATCAACATGGTATTGAAATACATGAAACCATAGCATCATATATAGGAAAACAATCTACTCTTTGTATTAAGAGAAATGGAGAGAGTTACAACCAAAAATAGGAGTTGATCTTGTAGAAGAGTTCCTCAAGTGGATCTGTCCTTTAATTGCCACAAAGTATGCCTCTATGTCACCCTAAAGCATGGAATAATGACTCTCAAAGAAACAACAAGAGGGTAGAATCAATCTCCAAAGGCCAACCCCTTGCCCATGGATGGTTGTAAATATATAGATGAGGGAGGTAGTTCATGAATTCTTATCCATTTACTAATATAGGCTTGAGATATACTTGATATGGTAGGATGAGCTCAAGGGATAAATGTTGAAAACTCCAAGGTAGGATTAGAAAGGATTTGAGACTCTTATCCAAGGTAAATGGTTAAAAAAACCTTAGGAAGCTTCTGGAAGAAGAAGCTTCAGGATTCTTTTTATTTTTCCTGAATTTCTAGAATCAGTGCTCCCCAAGACTAAGCAACCTATTGGTGATCAGTGCAGGTGTAGAGAGGGTCAGCCTAGTGGCTAGAATTGGTACCTAAAGAGTCAGGGTGCACACAACCTTAAAATCTTGGAAACTTAGCAGTCAAGAGTAGAAACTCAGGAATTCAGTAGAGTCATGCTTGGGGCTTTGTGTAGGGATGATGACAATATGTTGAAGTGTTGAAGAAAATTTAACTAGTTTAGGTCTTCATAACTACATTATCTTTGTAAATGATGTGATAAATTATTTTATATACCTTGCTTCATGGGTTTCATGAGCAAGAAGTGTAATTAGGTCAAAGACTTCTTCATGATGTCTTTAGGTTTTTATTTATATGTCAAAGAGTCATGTCATGTATTGAGAATCTCTTTATGAGCCTATGTGTAATATACCCTAGTCTACAAAACATGTAGAATCCCTCCAAAGACCAAGCATAATCCTACAAGAAGTCTGCAACTGAAAACAAGAATGAATTCTTTATGTCGGCTCCAAAACAAAATTAATTAAATAAATGGAAGTCACATTGGCTCAAGGAAATATTCATGATGGTTTATGAATTCACGTTGGCTCATTACAGAGGCACAAACCACTATAAATACCCACTTACGGTTAGAAAAAATCACAAAAGGGAATTCTCGCATTCCTCTGAAATCTCACATGAAGGAGAAAATCTGCATTAGGGTTTGACTGCACCTTAGTTGGGTATTAGGTTCAGTCATGGCCATATCTCGGATGCATGAATGACTTTGGATGAGGACACAACATTGAATTAAGTTCTATGTGAGATATTATTCTCGGCATACCTGTAGGTGGAGTGAAGAAGGATCTCGACTGGATGGAGCAGAGATCTCATAATCGACATACCTAGTAGATCTCAGATGGATGACGGAGAGAGCATTGCGGATAAGTACACAATATTGGCATAAAAATATTAGAATCTTTGTACATGTAATCTTGTTAGATCTCACAGTATACGAATCTATCTTGATTTTTATCTCAGTACAGTACTGCTAATAGTCTCAGCTTATATATGTAGATCTATCTACTACCTTGCATACCCCAGCAGACTCCAGTGCAATGATGTTCTTGGCTACAACATTAGTAAAATCAAAGCCACAATCCTAATCATATTTGGATCTGCCTCCTTGTGATCTCGATATGTATCTCAGTGATCTCTAAACAACGTTACTATAGTCTTGGCATACTGAAGAGGATCCAAATGATTTTTCTCTAGTGATCTTGGCATAATGAGAAGGAGACACAATGAAAGTAACAAGGATTACAACATAGTGAATAGCAGTGAAAAGAATTATTTATCAATATAACAAGAAAAGGGTGATGAGGATCGTCACAGTTTTTGGATTACACTCTCGAGATGGTCACAATAAGTGTGACGATAAGCCCAGCTAGATTACATTGATGTAGATATGATGAATCAATCATCATGGTGATAATCATAGTGAAGATCTCAATGAACTTCACTGAAAGAAGCAATAGACAAGATCTCAATAATGATGGCTTCAATGGTGCAGCAATGATGGAGATCTCAACAGTGACAGAATAGAGGAGTGATGCCTTGATCTTGGAGTGGCAGAACATGTCAAGGGTCATGGTCTTTTTATTCGTCAGTTGGAATCTCTATAAGAAGAATTTTTCATGGGTTTTCCTCTCCAAGAGGGAGGGGTTTTGGCCCTGATAGAAATCCAAACACTTTTTGTTCTTGTCTATTTTGTTTTGGTAGTAGTTTGATGAAACTAACACACCCACACTAAAAATTAAGGAAACATCAAGCTAAGATAAATTGTATAAATACTTCACAAATTGTTATCATAGATATAAGTCTTTCAGATAAATCACATTGTTATGATTTGGTTGACGTTTCGAACCAACTAATGAACCACATTAGTTGGTTTGAAACGTCAACCAAATCCTAACAATGTGATTAATCTGAAAGAATTATATCTACATTATGGATCACAAATGTCTTAGATCTAAATTTTTATGTTAAGAAGAATCATTGTAATTACGAATTCCCTAGATTCTTTATCATGGTATCAGAGGGATAGGTTCAGCAATCAAAGAAAGGGCAGGAAAGATACATGCAAGAAACAATATTCAAACATAAAAGAAAGCTTAATGATGGCAATATCTACATTAAATAATCATCTTGATCGAATCCTAAATCAAGGAAACAATTTACAACATCAGCCTACAAAAACAAGGGTTTTGATGTCAACAGTCTTTAGATATCAGGATACACGACAACAATTTTGATGCCTCTCACAGTATCGATGTATACCACTATCTCAGTCCTGAAATCTCGGATTCTCAGAACTTAATTGAAGGAAGACATAGAATATTTAATGGTCTGATGGACAAGTAACCCAGTGCAATGTTGCGTACTCGAAGGTTCCATAAGTTCAAATATGTCAACAGCCTTTAAATCAAGATAGCTTGAATAAAAGAAAGGAAATCTTCCTATCAAGGATCTCATCTGGTGGAAGCATCAAATATGCCTCATCAACGGCCGCCATGATCAGGGTGAAAATATCATCTTCACATATCAGGTAAGTATCTCTTGAGTCTATAATCAAGTTTGGTTCATTGACTTCATTATTGCAAGAAGATCTTTAGGATAGATGAGTTATCTAAAGTCCTTGTAGAGAAGAAGAAGGATTGACAAAATCATTATGAAGAAGAGAAGTCAATGAACAATTATCCTCTGAATTTATGAGAAGGAACTCTTAAAATTTCTCTCATTTCTATGTAGCAAGAAATGAGATAGAAAATAAATATAGGAAATGATAGAAGATGTACTCTTCATAAGATCTCATTGTGAGGTCTGGGAGAAATGATGAAAGGATAATCATCATTGATATTAATATCAAGCTAGGTAACAATTGTCCATGAACAAGAAAGTTACCTCAATCAACAGTCCATGGTCTCTATTCCAAATAGAGAAAGACAAGGGACTCAAATATGTGAAAAGGAAAAGAGTTCATGTCATCTCAAGGATAGAAGAAGCTAAAGGAAAGATGGAGTAATAAATCTCCAGTCTAAATGAGATGGCACCCCTCTCAAAAGGATCCTATCAAAAGTCCTTGTGAATATGATAATAGTAATAATATGCATCGTGGCATCATGGAAACAAGAGCTCATATGGGAATCATGAAGGACATAGCTCTTGGGAATCTCATTGGACATTAAAGGAAAGGAAGAAGTCATCTAGGAAAAAGGAAGCATTTTCCAGATGGGGATATACAAGATCTTGAAGATTCTCTAATGGAAACCTCAGCGGAGGATCCCCTAGTCTGGGAAGGCAACAAGTGTTTCATCAGGAAATCCAACTTTTGGAATTCATGAGATGACGGTATGATGACATGATAAATGAATAAGATCAAGGGATTGAAAATCTTTTCAATCAAGAAAGCTATCAGAAGAAGTCTAAAGGAAAGAAATGAGGTATCTATGCTTGTATTTGTATTTAATATTGTAATATCATGATATGTGGTTGCAGTAACACGGATCAAGCATGATCAAAAAAGGAAAAGGATATCCTCCTCTGAAAATATGCAGAAAGACATAAGTCACATTAGATGAAATCAACATAATATGTCCTGATATGAAGTATGAGGTGGTTGAATACTATTAAAGAACTCTGATTTAAATCTCCTGGAAATAGAAGATGTGAGGATGGAAGAGATCATGAACTATGCAACCATGATGAAAGCAATCAACATCTAGAAGCTTAAAAAGACTTGACTAGGAAATCTCCTGGAAAGATGTGAAGACTCTGATGGAAGTCTTAAAAGATGAAGACTCTTGACAATAGATATTATTGGGAGATGTGTCAACATGTATGTAGGATGTTGATACCTACAAGAAGGTGTCACTGGTAAAATGCCATCACTAAAAGATAATACATTATTGGTTTTTTGTGTCTGACCGCTTGGGAAAGTCTAGGTATGTGTTCAGGACCAAGGTAAGGAGAATTGTGAAGAATGTCACAACTATGTACCTTGTGAATCAACGTTAGAAGAAAAGGTGAAGATAGATGGCCCTGTGAAGGTAGCCCCGGATGTAAAGCTAAGGAGGATACTTTCCGAGATGACATGATGAAGTAAAAGGATGGATGGTTGAACCCTACATGTGAAGAAATTGATGGCATCAAAGTCTTGGATCATTAGTCAACTAGAAGACCCTATAAAGCACCGATGATAGAGTCTCTGGGTAAGAGGGAGCTCTGGGAGGTTCCTATGAGTAAAGGAAATCAAGCAAGTTTCTAAGTGAAGAGAAATTTGGAACTCGTCCCTGGTTAAGAGGGAGAGTTAGGCATGACATTATTGTCTTCTGTTTGGAAGAAAGAATGGAGGATTGTGTAATCATCTGGCATCTAACACTCTTTGAGGATGTGGTAGGGCATCCAAGATAAGAGTGGGAAAGAGGACCAATATTCTTGAGTGTTGGGAAACCAAGATGAGAATAGTCCTAGTAGGGCATACTCGGAGAACACTCAAGTGGGTATGACCCTAAGAGAGACAATGATGATGTGCATCTATCAGTCATTGGTCTCACTGACATTTTTCTTTGATATAAGTCAGAGATGGAGCTATTAGTCAAGGCCTTGCTATATCGAAATAATGTTGGTTAAATCATGATATAACAGATGGATTGCAAATCCAATTCTTCTTATGAGAAATTCCTCAGATTGGGAATGGCCAGGTACCATTATGAATACCTCCCTAGTTAAGAGGGAGTGTTGAAGAAAATGTAATTAGGTTCGGTCTTCATAATGACATGATCTTTGTAAATGATGTGATAAATTATTTTTTTATATCTTGCTTCATGGGTTTCATGCAAAACAGTGGCATGCATGCGACAACAGTGAGATGCAAATGAAAACTAAAATGATGCTAGTACAAGCTAGTATTCATGAAAATGACAACAAGCACTTGCTCAGATCAAGCACACAACATTCATATGAAGCAAAACACAAAAATCACCAAAAACGCAACGCAAGTCATGAACAACAGGCTTACCCCAAGACAGTTGAGCTGAATGTGCTAACAACTCCTAGATGCAATGTGGTATGCCAGAGCCGCAAGGTCGATGTGAGGAATGAGATTTGTAGTATCAAGTTGATGATTTTTGATAAGGTTGAGGTTGTGACATGTATGACACAAATCTAGGGAAAAATGACACTTGGCGGGAGGTTTCTGAGATGATCATTGCATGTAACCTCCAGCTGCTAAAAATAGATCCTCAAATCAAGGGAAGTATTTGCATGCTACCTTGGGAGGATCATCCCATGCATTAAAATAAGTTTTGCTTGTTCCCGGAGGGAATTGGTCAACTCAACTACACATGCAACAATCTGCTCAGCTAGGAGGAAAAAATGTGCATTTTTGGGAGGGAGATGGGCTGGTTGCCCAGAGGGATCGCACAATTTATGAGCTGAGAAGCTAACTTCTGCTTAGGATTACACAATTCCTGGTCTGAGTAGCCCCGTTGGGAGGATTTGCAATTTTCTGAATGAATCTTAACTGGAAGATTTGCACAATTCTGGAGCCTAGCAGGCTACAAGACAAAATTGTACAATTTTTGGAGGGAAGGTTGGTTGCCCCCCAGAATTGCATAATTTCTTGAGGGAGTTGCATAGCCTATAGATGTACCAAGTCTAGTGAAACAACCTGTGAGGGGCATGCATTGAGCTCTCATGGATAGGTTGTCATTATGCGAGAAAAACACTGGATCTTATGTACTTGGCAAGGCAATACATGATGCTGTGAAAGGTTGGTAGGGAGGCTCCAAAATGAAGCTAAGGTAAAATTTTGGAGGGTGGTTGTAGCCACTACAACAAGTTACAAAATATTGAGTAGTAGTGAAAATAATTACTGTCTCAACATAACAAGAAAAGGGTGACAAGAATCGTCATAGTTTTTGGATTACGCTCTTGACATGGTCACAATCAGTGTGACGATAAGCCCAACTAGAGTACATTGATGTAGATATGATGAATTAGTCATCATGGTGATAATCACGGTGAAGATCTCAATGAAATTTGTTGAAAGAAGCAGAAGAGAATATCTCAATAGTGATGGCTTCAATGGTGCAACAATGATGGAGATCTTAACAATGACAGAGAAGAGGAGTGATGTCTTGGTCTTGGAGCGATAGAACATGTCAAGGTTCATGGTCTTGGTATTCGTCAGTTGAATCTCTAAAAGAAGAATTTTTCATGGGTTTTCCTCTCCACGAAGGAGAGGTTTTAGCCTTGGTAGAAAGCCAAACACTTTGTGTTCTTGTCTCTTTTGTTTTGATAGTAGTTTGATGAAGCTAACATACCCACACTAATAATGAATGAAACATCAAGCTAAGATAAACTGTATAAATACTTCAAAAATTGTTATCATGTTAAGAAGAATCACTATAGTTATGAATTCCCTAGATTATTCAACATTAACGTTTAAATGCCTATTGACTAGATTCAACAAAATGGCCTATCACAGATTTTCCCCTAAAGTGCAAAGTCAAAATGGCACATGATGACCGAATTACTTTACCTTGTGACAAGTTAGGATAAATAACAACTGACGAGATCATCATCTATTATAATACATTTACATCATGATCTCTTTTGCTAAGGGAGGCATACCCATGCTCAACACATAATCTAACATAGTCATGCCCTAGGAGCAAATTAAAATCCAAAGTTCTTGGACTACCATCAAATCGATATAGATATTATTTCCACCCAAAGTAATAGGAAACTAAGGAAAGATCCCTAACATTTGACTGGTTCCTCTATTAAAAGCCAACAGATTCTAGGTAATAGGCATAAGCTATGGAGAACCTAAAGCTTTCCAAGTAGTTGACGACATAATACTAATAGACACACCTTCATCTATGATTGTGTCAGCTACAACCATATTATAAGCATGTACTATGATCTAGAAGGGAATGTAATGAGGAAGATGATATCCTTCCAGTCGAATCCAATCAAAGGAAGTGACCATTCTAATTGGAGAGGGTGCCATGGGAAAGGGAGAACTACTCCTTTGTGTTATGGTAATGAGATATCCAGTTCATTGGAACTTGAAGAAATGAGAAGAACTGGAGTGGTATGAAGTTCACTCTCTACGGGAAAGGTATGATCAATTGAATTTGGAATCGATTCAACCATTTTCTCAATGAATGGTTCGTCAATAAAGGACTCATGGGATTCATGTTCAGAGAGTGGGATTGCTTGGATACATATTCTAATTAATCACCTCATCAACTAATGGGGGAGCGGGAGAGATATTTTGATAACCAGTCGGAAGATAAGGTTGAGACATTGTAAGGCTTTCCAACATTTTTGAGGCTTCATCCATATAAGGACAATGGTGAATAGGATGATTCCCTTCAAATAACCTATAGGGAAACTTAAATTTACCCTTTTTCCCATGGACCTTATTATCACTAGTCGATAACTTATCACTAGCATGATCTCCAGAGGCTGATGACAAAGGTTGATGTGAGCCTATGGACCACACTTATAATACATGTGGAATACCAGGACAATCTTGAAGAAGGTGGTCACCCTTACATAACTTGCAAGGGAATTTAACTTTGTGGGGTTGATTGGAAGGTTTATCCACATTATTTTCATTCATCGAAATGGTTACTTAGTTTTCTCCCTGCTTATTTTTCTTCTTCTTATCCACTTGGTTACTAACTTAGAGGATTTCACCAAACGAAGAGGAAGAAGACTGAACAGGTGAAAAAGGAAAAGGGTCAATTTTAAGACCCACTTGAGGTTGATATTGTTAAAATGGAGGAGAATCTGGTTGAGGGGCAGTTTGGACATTCAGAACCATAGTGGTCGAAAACAACCAAATTGAGAAACCAATGGTAAATCTAGGAAGGGACAATGTTGCCATATAAGGAGCATAAATATTTCCAAAAGAAGGAAAAGGACCAGGATTCCCATCAGAGGGGTCTCCTTGTTTGGTAGACTCAGTAACTCTTTCCATTAGTATTAACCTAAGATCTACTAAGGAGTTGTTCCATGGGGAGGATGTTACTCCTCAATCAATTAATTGATTTTATAAATTAACAAGACAAAATAAAACAAAGGGGAAACTAGGAAAAAAGATTTACCAAGAAACTATGAACTATAATATATAACTTGGAAAACCAAGGAATTAATGTACATACAATGAATATCCCCAAATGTTTGTTCGGTATATCACAGTATACAAGGAGCCTGACTCAATTACCTATGGCGAGGATAGCAACCTATGGTGGAATTCCAAAATATACTCAGGGGTTCATGGAAGTGTAGTTTGTAGTACTGTTGTCTAATGCATAACTATTTGAGAGTATTCCCATATACTTATCATGCATGGAGCAACATCCAATATACCCAAAGGTACACAGAGAATGATCTTATACGCTTACATACGTGGAACGAGATATCACCCTCGGAATGCAACACTCGAAAAAAAATAGCTCCTAAGTTTAAAGACACTGGAACACATCTCTAGCCTAGACCTCTGTGTGTTTCATTAAATTTCAAATTCTCCTTAGCTTAATTAAGTGAATTTTACAATTTATCTTGAATTATCTTTCAATTTCAAGGCTCAAAACTCGATGCTGCTTGAACACACCTATGATGAAACTATTATGAAAAAAACAAATATTTTCATTGTCATTTTTGCAATGAAAGGCCTAACTTGGTATTGGAATAATAAACCAATCAACAACACAACAAACAAGTGATGCAATAATCGATCTCCTCAACTTCACTATTCCAATCAAAATAAAACCCTACATACAATGCAAATAATTGTTTTTCTTTTCTTTTCTTTTAATGTTTCAAATGCGAAGAAATATATGGATGCAACTTAATTGTTGAAGAAATGAAACCACACATACTTTAACTGTAATGTAAAAGTTTCTTTTCAAACTCAGCAATCAATCTATGCATTCAACCCGAATTTGACAAGATGAAAGAAAGAACGAAACAAATCTTATAAAAAAGGTGATGTCACTCAGAGGTGATTAGGGGATTCTAATTTCACACAAAAAACCCTAGATGCAATGCAAAGAGATTTTTCTTTTCAATTCCTCTTCATTTTAAAAATGATAGAAAACTAAGATGCATGTCTAATCACCGATAAAAGAAAACTTTTCAGCACGATGACTAGAACACCAATTATTTCAAGTACTTAATGACTAAACAAATCAGTTTACTAATGACCTAATTACAAGAAAAAAGGAAAATCTAAACAAATTCTCATCAAAGGCATTCAAAACAATAAAAAAACCATATTGAGGCTTCTTAGAGACACTAAGATACTAAGGGACACAAGGAAAAGCAACCAGAAGAAGGTTGCATAGAGAGAAAACCAGAACAAGGCAAATTTTGGCATGAAACAGGGATCAACGCAGGTGCTAAAGGGGCACCAGTGCTCTGCAATGTAGGCATAGTGAGGGTTGGGGTGCACTGCAACATAGGTACAAGGAAGGCTAGGGTGCACTGCAATGCAATATCTCCAAATCAAAGGGTGTGTTGATCAAGGAATCTCAAGTTCCAGCAAAAAAAATACAATCGAATCTCAATGAAAGGTCTTCCTGTGTCTAATTAGGACTAAGTGAAACTATACAACAAGTGGAAAAATATACACTAAGATAAAATAAAACCACTAAGGGATTGAATTGATCCCTAATATGGTCATAAAATTTTTATACAAAATCTACCACTGCTGACAAAAGTGTCTTCCCTAGGCCTAGTGGACTAACCTAGAACAATATAAAGAAAAGGGCACAATGTCTTCCTTAAAGTAGTTAAATGATGGGATGAATCCTACCTGGAATACGTTGTAAGATTCATTCCTGCCTCAGCTTGTATGCACCAATCCTAGCTCTAATTGCTATAATTAGAACCGTCACAATCAAACAAGACAAGCGAAAGATCTATGACATCTATGTAGCATAATCCAATCACTTCATTCAATAGATTAACATGGTATTGAAATATATGAATTCATAACATCGTATATAGGAAAAAAGTTTACTCTTTGTATTAATAGAAATGGAGAGAGTTACAACCAAAAATAGGAGTTGATCTTGTCGAAGAGCTCCCCAAGTTGACTTGTCCTTTTCTTTCTGCAAAGTATGCCACTATGTCACCCAAATGCATGTAATAATAACATTCAAAGTAACAAGGTTAAAATTAATATCCACAATCCAACCCCTTGCCCATGGATGGTTGTAAATATATAGATGAGGGAGGTATTTCATGAATTATTATCCATTTACCAATCTAGGCTTGAGATCCACTTGAGATGGGAGGATGAGATCAAGGGATAAGAGGTGAAATCTCCAAAATATGATCATATAAGATTCGAGACTCTTATCCAAGGTAAACAGTTGAAACAACCTCATGAAGCTTCTCAAAGAGGAAGCTTCGGATTCTTTTTATTTTTACTCAATTTATAGAATCAACGCACCCCCAAGAATGAGCGACCTACTGGTTGTCAATGTAGGTGCAGAGAGGGTCAACATTGGTCCCTAAATAGCCAAGGTGCACTGGGCCTTAAATCTTGGAAACTCAATAGCCAAGAGTATAAACTGAGGGGTTCAACAGAGTCATGCTTAGGGCTTTGTGTAGGGATAATGACAATATTTTGAAGGATGTGAATTGGTCCCATTTAAAGGCCTATTAACCAAATGTGACAAAATAGCCTATGACAATGGGTGATATAGGTTTCAGAGTGTCCTTAGAGACAATAGGTTTTCATTTGTATTAGATTCAAGCTTGGACTTATGTGCATTAATATGATCTTGAAAACTCATGGAATCAACTTTCACTTTAGACTCCATGCAGTTACTGAACCATTCTAGTTTTTCCTTAGTAGGATATGGATCACAAGAATTAGATGGAGGTTGAATGGCCAGATCAATATGTTTATTTTCAGATCTTCCAAATTTACCATCATCACTAAGGGGCACCCAAATCAGAGGAGGGAAAGGAATAAAAGGAATAATAGGTTCCTTCTAGGAAGATTGAGGTGTCTCATGGTTTTCAAAATTTGGGGGGAGAGAATAATTTGAGGGTTTGGATGCAAAAGATCTGAAAGAGAATAAAATCAAATTCTAAAATTTTTCCATAATGAAATTTGAATCAATTACTCCCTTTGGAAATTCATAGAAAATGTGAAGACACTGATTAAGAAATTCCTCTACGGATTCACCGGGTTCTATTCTAACAAAATAAATTATATCACATACATCTTGATAATCATACATGTCAAAGGCTTCTTGAAGCTCCTTAACAAGTTGCTCAAGTGAATGGATAAAAGAAGCAGGTAATGTATGAAATCGTTTCTTAAATCAACCTTCAAATGTCTGGGTGAACAACCTAACCATGACATCTTTACAATGTATTACATTAAAGAGACAAAAATGCACAAATTGAAAGAGGCCAGTTAGCTCACTCTCGCCATCAAACTTGAATTGAGACAAGTTATGAATGATTTCCACAACGATGATAAAATCAAAATCTTTAGAAAAATATCATGGGATTATGATTTGGGAAAGGTTCATTTAAGATGAGAGATTCAAAATAGACTAAATGGACACATCTTATCATCTAGCCCTCCTAGCACCAAAATGTTGATGGGGTTGGATACATACCTCACACCGTTTGGAGTAGGAGCTTCATCTGAAGTATCAGCCCAACCACCATAACACAGAGGTTTGTCTTGGCTTCAATGGATAACATAAGAGATTATATATGTAAACCATGAATAAGCAAGTAAGTTGACATTGTGAAGCACCAATTGCAAGATGTGAAAGGAAACATTCATGATGGGAGACAAGAAGTGATTTTCTAATAAGAAAGTAATAGTACTATCCTAGAAGAGGCACATGAGAGCATGGAAAGATTTTCTAGTGAAATAGTTCAAACAATGATATTAAAATGAATACAATACGCATTCAACAACATGAGTATCGAAGTCACCAAAATAGTTCAATTTCTCCAATACATATGAACACAACATATATTGTAAACATTCCAAGAATAGCCCTAAGACATTTGCGATGTATGCATGAAAATGTGTTGGCTCATAGAGTTTCAATTATATGGTGAAAGATCCAAGTACATCAATTACAATGGTAAACACTAGTTCCAATAGTGAAACATTAAGTCACTCCTTGCTTAACCAAAGAATAATTTTATCTCCTATTCTAAGTAGAGAAGTCGAGAATAGTTGTCCAAAGATTAAGCCTCCAAAAGCCTTTTTCTTGAGTTATGAGGTTTCTTTTATAACAAGAGGAATGACCTTCAGTATCCTCATGACTCTTGGACTCCTAGTATGTGCTTTGGACTTCTAAATAATTCTTGAACTTCTAAATGACTTTTGGACTTCTATACAATCTTTGTCCATATATGACTACATGACTCTTCATGTTATACATATGACTCATGGAAATCCATTTATTTATATTTTATAATGATTACAATACTACATCATGAGCTTCGCATCATCATATTATGGGACTTGACATGTCACTACCTTTCATGACTCGGATTGATAGTGACTGATGACATGGACTTGCTCTAGTGGTGACATAGCTACGACTCTATATTTGTTCTTTGTTTATACTATTATCGTGGTCTTTTCACCCTCCAGTGGGTCATCAATCCTCGAGTCTTTGGGGTGATTTGATCATCAAGTTTCAAGTGTTTCGTTGGCTCTTTTCATGCTTCCTTTATTTATCCTATTTTCCCAATCTTCCTCGTGTGTGCTTTCCATGAGGTCCTGTTGTAGTGGCTGCAAAACCTTCCAAATTTTGGCCTACACTTAAATTTTGGAGCCTACTATCAATCCTGTGATTGATCGTTCCCTAGTCACTTAATGGTAAGCTAATGTTTTCAAGCTCCCTTTTTTATCTGAAGAGTCGTTCATGCTTTTATCTTTATATAGCATGTGTCATGTTCGGGCATGGGGATTATCGCTTTTCATGCAAAGGGAATTTTGTTTTGCTTCAAGGGGAAATCTTTGTGAAAATGAGTTTTTCTCATCATATAGACATGTTTCACACTCATTTCCAAAGTTTCATGCACTACTACACAAGTGTCGTCATTATCCTCACAAAGTCTACCATCGGAGCCACACTTGTTGTAAGTTTCCACAAAAGTTGTTGCATTAAGAGAAGTATGTTATGTTCTAAATGGTCTATGTTTTATCACTAAGTGTTCAAATTTGTGATCATAGTCAATTTCTATCACTATTCACATCGATTCCACTAATCCAACACTTAGCCAAATTCCAGAGTTTTCCTAGCAACCTAGCCTCATATGGCTTTCCTAAACTGTGCACTTCGCATCTGCAACCCTCAAGCCTTTTCTTTTCCTACTCAAACTATGAAATGCATAGGAATCTCAACCTCCCTTGGCATCCAAAAATGTGTAGATGCTTCCTCCAATGTTCGTTCCTCAGCCAAATCGCACTGTCTCCAGAAACTACGCAGTTTTGTCCCTCAAGTATCTCATCTACCTAGGGCTTTATCCCATAGCATCCACTTCCTGCTTAAAATACCCAATTTTGTCTCTAAGTAGCCACTGTGAAATTATTTCCCTCAGTGAGGATTGTGTAGAAATTTCCCTAAGTCTGGCCTAAGCTGCGCACTGCACAGTTTCAGTGATCAAGCTTGACCCTTGGCTGCTTGAACTGTGGAATTGCGCAGTCACTAGGCCTTCTCCGCTGACCTATCACTAAGTCCCAACCCATTTTATGAATCCAAGTGAAAAATCTTAGACTAGGGGTTTATCGGACTAATATCATCTTGTCATGAGTAGATTAGAAATGAAGGAATTCTACAAGGCTATGATAAGATGTTGAAGAAGGAGATTAAGAAGGATGACATGCTAGATGACTTTCAAGGAGAAGAGGAGAAAATATAGTCATGAGATAAGAAGACCAAGGAACCCAGGGTATGTTAGAATATTGAGACCACATGAAGACTCCATCTGGCGCATAACCCTTTCGAGGGTAGGTTTGGAAAACAAAGATTTTTTTTTTTTGAAATACACGTCTTAGTTTAGCAAAAAACGCTACTCATCATTGTCATATCATTATGTCTTCAATGACATGCATGGTTGCAAGCACTGAAATTCATTCCATGTGTTTCCTCTAAGCACTAGTAGAAAATGAGAAATTAGTTACTAGGTGACAAAGAAAGTTAGTCACCACAGCTTTTCCAAGTGAAATACTACAAAAAATGAGCAATCTTAAGTGACCAAACTAAAAACGACTAATATAAATCACTAATTTAGTCACGGGTTAAATATGCGACTAGCTAATCATTAATGCAACTAAAAATGACTAACAGGAATGACTAATTTAGTCTCAGAACAAAAATACAACTACCTAACAAGTACTATAATAATGTGAATCAATTTTTTATGTTAGTCATCTTAATTGCGTCAAGCAAACTAAACTTACAAGTGATAGGGGATTGAAAGGTTGTTAAATATTGGTTGAAAGGTTATCCTTCCTTAAACACTTCTTCATCCTCACATGGTGTATAAGTGAGCCAACTTTGCATTATTTATCTCTAATAATTTGTGATATATATTTTTGATTAAAACAATTTATTTTAGATATATAATATATATATATATATATATATATATATATATATATATATAATATATATATATATATATATATATATATTATATCTTAAAATATATTCATTAAATATAACTGGATCTAGTTCCAATTTGAAATTAATTTCAAGAGAAATTTTAATTTTTACAACTATAACATCAAATAAAAACTACTTTAATTTCATATTAACCGACCTAGATCCATCTTAACCTTGGATCTATCAAGTGTCGAGAGGGATCTAATCTCTCGAGGTGCAAACTTTTTTTTCTAGTGCAAAACTTGAGGAAATGTTTGCACCTCGACATATTGGATCCCTCTCAGAACTTGATAGTTATAGGGTTAATATGGATCTATGTTGGTTATATAATACTATATAATATCTATATTTGTATTTGTGTCTCTTTGTTATTCCCTCTCTCTGTCTCACCCCCCAAACATACACACACTCTCTCTCCCTCTCTTCCCCTTCTCTCCCTCTCTATCTATATCCTTGTCTCTATTCCCTCCCGCTCTCCTCTCTCCCTCACTCTCTCTCCATGACTCCCTTGTCATCCCCTCTCTCTCCACCTTTCTCCCTCTACATTTTTCTTGTTCCCTCTCTCTCCTTCCCCCTCCAATTCCATCTCTCTCTCTCTCCTCATCTCTACCTTCCTTCCATGCTATCCCTTATCTCCCACCTCCCTCTATCTCTCCCCCCCAAATCACTCTCCCTCTCTCTCTCTCTCTTCATCCAACTCTATCACTATCTCCCCCCCCATCCTTTTGCATCTCTATGTTCCCATCTCTCTCCCTTCCCTTTCTCTCCCTATCTCTATCATCTCCTCTTATTTCTCTTCCCTCCTCTCCTCTCTCCCTTATTCTCTATCCATCTTTCCCTTCTCACTCCTCTCTCTCTCCACCTCTATCTCTCTATATCGTTGTTCTTTCCTCCCTCTCTCTCCCACTCCAACTCCATCTCTCTCTCTCTCTCTCTCCCACCTAACTCTTCCCCCCCCCCCCAAATCCCTCTCTCTTTCTCTCTCTGTGCCCTCCAAATTTTTCCCTATCTCCCTCCCTCTCTTCACCCCCTCCCCAACTCTCTCTTAAATTTGATAACATTGTATTTTGTTTAAGAAATGATCTAAATTAAAAAAAACTTAATTGGTTGTAAAATATTAAACCTATCTTTTGGATCAATCATGTCAAAGAAAATAAATTAATTAAAAACCTTTAAAAAATCATGCACTATATTTAATCTATTAATATATATGTATATATTATATATATATATATATATATTATATATTATATATATATTATATATATTATATATACCATCATAGATCTATCTTAGCTTAATTTTGTTAAAACCTTAATTTAATTTCTATGGGAATATTTTTAGTAGTTGTGAGGATAGAGGGTTTAGATATATCTCAAATTGTAACATTTTCCCTTTTAGATTCAATTAAAAAAATATTGTAAAGTTAAATTACAATAAAATATTTTTACTATGAAATAAGTTATGGTTTTTTGGCATGTGGTATTGATAAGCCATGGTATTGGCTCATGGTACTGTAACAATGCCGGTGAGGATAGAGGGTTTATATATATCTCAAATTGTAACATTTTCCCTTTTAGATTCAATTAAAAAGATGTTGTAAAATTATATTACAATAAAATATTTTACTATGAGATAAGTTATGGTTTTGTGGCATGTGCTATTGATAAGCCATGGTATTGGCCCATGGTATTGTAACAAAGCCCATTTACAGGTGAATATCCATGGTTAACAATCTTGTTATATTATTATAGATATTTTAATTGTGAAATAATTTATGCTTTTTTTGGAATGTGGTATTGATAATCCATGGTATTGACCCATAGTATTGTAACAAAGCCTATTTTTTACAAGTTAATAATATCTACCATAATGTGGTGGTGAATATCCACAAAGAATGTTGTCATATTGTTCAAAAATATTTTGGTTGTGAAATAAGTTATGGTTTTTGGACTTGTAATATTGATAATCCATGTTATTGGTCCATGATATTGTAACAAAGCCTATTCACAAGTTAATAACAAAATCAAAATATAACAAATTGAATTTTATTATTTTTATTAATTTAACTTTTTATTATTAATTGAGGCCATATTTAAATGTTTACACTCATCCCAATATCATTTTTAACTTATTCTTCTTATTTCTAATTTAGGGTATTATGCAAAAATAACAATTTCTTATTACAAATAAATCATTTAATCCAATTGTAATTTTATATATTTTATTTTATATTATAATTATTTCTTTTCTTTTTAATTTCCAGTTTAGTGTTGGGTTCAAATAAATTATTGAAATATTACAACATCACATTACAACAATGCATTTTTCTCTCCCTTGTTGATATATGTGTGGAAATTCCAGAAGAAGGAAGACATCAATGTGATCTATGGATTTCATGGGATTCGAACCCCATAAGGAGTTTGCATGGGAAACACCGTAGGAGAGCATCAACCATTCGATGGAGGAAGGGCAAGGTCATTGGGCATTGAGATTTTGGCCATTTGTACATGGGTATGAATTTGGACTATGGAGAGTTCTTCCTTTTTACTAAATATGATTTCTTATGGGTAAACAATTTCGAGGGTTTATATGACCAAAGCATAAATTTCATCTAGAGTTCGGGTTTAATGATTATGATAATGCAGATCTTGATTCTGGCCAACAATTAATCAAGAAAATGCACAAGTAAGTATTTTTCATGTCCTTATTGTACAAAGGGTTTAATGATTATGATAATGCAGATCTTGAAGGTGGCCAACAATTCATCAAAAGACAATGGACAAGTAAGCATTTTGCATGTCCTTATTGTACGGATTAGTTCGCTCCTCCCTAACTTTTATAGGGTAAGAAAGCATGAAATTTTATTTTTTCTTTTCACCTTTTTTAAGTGGTTGATTTTTTATGTAATGGACTCTACCATGCCCAAATTCAAAAGGCTTGAGTGATGCAAGAACATTTTCTGGTAGGATGAAAATATTAGACCTTCCTCAAACTTTGTTACATGAGCCTACAATTTTAAACCATGTTACTACATTTTAAGTAGAATATACTTAGATTCATTAAACCTTTCAGCTCTCTAAAGCTTAGGTTAATTTGATCTAAAAAGAAGGAACCTGAATAGATTTTTCAATTTAGACTCAATGCTTACAGACAATGATTAAAAATGGAAGAATCCAATTGGTTTGATAATTTTTATCCACCCATCAATTTCCAAGACCTTTGCTATTATTTTGAACCTAAACAGAGAGTGTAGAAGAAGATGAGCCTAGATGAGGTGGACCCTGACCTACTTGATAATTTTCAAAAGTAGGGCATGCCCTAGAGATTGACCATCGTTATTGTAGCTGTTTCTTTTACAGTGTTTTCATTGCTACCATGCATAGGTAGACTCTATAGGCAGTTGAGGTTATCTTTTATTCGTTATAAGAGGTGATTCAAGAGTATCTTGATCTAGTTAGGAAGTAGCTTAGTAGGGTTGTTCCTCTTGTTGATAACTATTATGCTGCATTGTGTTTTTTTTTTTAATTATAGCTCCTTATATTAAATCCCCAATCACACTTTGTCACCTATGGAAATATCCACTTATTTTAGGATGAATGAGATGGAGACCAGGAAGTTTGAGGGGACTCTTATTGTTGTAGATGAGAGGAGTTATGTGAGGTGAGAGGAGTTCTGTGACATATATTGAAGTATGCACTTTACCATTTTATGACACCAATCATCTCCATGCCACAATAGTGGATCTCTATTGCACCGAGGGAGCAATGATAAAGTATTCCACTATAAATAATTGGTATGTCAGGGACGAGGAATGCAGACATGGGATTTATAATTTTATTACGAAAAGAGGTTTGTGTGATGGAGACAATTCAAGGATTTCGTGGACCTGAGTAGAGACTAGTTCGACAATCACCTAGAAATACTCTGGCATTTTTTTTAAAGGCAATGATGTGATTGGAGAGTTCTATTCTATTGCCTTGAAAAATAACTATCAATAGGGGGGACAAAGATGATCCATATAGGGAAGAGTTGTAGGAGTATGATTGTTTCTAAAATTATATCTATAGGCAAGTCAAGGAACTACTATAGAGGATTAGTGCAGGTGCAACCAAATTATGATAATGCAAGGAATTTTTCACAATGTTATTTGATGCTCATCAGTGACCAGGTAGCTGCAAATACTTATCATTACATTCAGGTACAATTTGAGTTGCATTCTAAAGTCTCTAATTTCATTTATTGATAGTCCTTCTTGTGTCCTTGTCTCTCTTAATTTCATTGTGGTAGGATTGGAATGGGTTAAAAAATCAATCATATCATTGAGTAAAATAGACACCCACATGTCACTACATGTCATCGTGCATACTCTTTGTTTTTTATGCAACTAGAAGTGAGCAATATGATGTGTGCACAACTAAAAATCTTAGTAGAATCCAGTCTTAGCATGGAAACTGAAACCAAGAATCATAAAATATCAATAAATTTGTAACATGGAGTAAAAAACACAATAAATTATTCTATGCCAACATTGTCTATTTAGTGCAAGATACTAATATTTCATAATTTTTAAAGATGGTGGATGCCATGAAGATGCCCTCATGAAAAGTTACTCACTTGAAGATAAGATGGTCAATGCAACTATTTACTTTAAATACGATAAATTTAGGTAATTAAAACAAGTTTGAAAATCACTAGAAACACCAACCCTGTTTATTTTAAATAGGCTAAATTTAGGTAATTAAAACAAGTTTCAAAATCACTAGAAACAACACCCCCACATCGTTTTATTTCCAATTGTACAAGATAATATTGAATAAACTTATGAGCACTTCCATTTAAATTGACCATACATAAAACAACAAACAAGGTTGATGCTTTTAAAATTTGTATCCATCATTAAATATAAGATATGACAAGGATGGTTAATAATTTTAAAGGCTATGTCCATCACCAACTATAAGATAAGAGTTAATGAGATGAGAAAAAAATTGTCTTGATATAACAAGTAAACATCATATTACTTATAACTCATGCATATTGTATCTTACTGTGCATATGTTAATTGTATAACTTCAATATCGGTAATGTTTTACACTTAAATTGTCAAATATGTAGAAGTTACATTACACTAGCTTAAATTCGCACACAAATAAAATATCAGAAATATGGCAAGGGAATGAGTAAGCATTTTCACACTGGTTTAAAATTTCCCCTTGGTTGGTGAGAAACCAATTCAATGCTATTCTTGGTGGAGTATTAAATTATTAACAAAAGATAAAAAAAAAAAAAAAAAAAAGTGTTAGTCTCTTAAATGACTAAAAAAAGGATATTTAGAATGTTATATAGAAGTTGCATTTCACGTAGTTATATCTACCGACGTAACAAGAGTATTCCAACTCCATTTTTCTATATAGAGGTTACATTTCATGTAGTTATAGAAGTTATATTTCAGTTTTTAGATAGAAGTTAGATTTTACATAGCTATATCTACCCTGACATAACTATAATATTCCAACTCCATTTTTTTCACACTTTTCAAAATTTTAAAGATTTTTGAATTTTAGTGTGATTATGCAATTAAATAGTTGATATTGTTTAAGACATCTCCTATTTGCAAAATTTTCAATTCTTAAGTGGGATCTTGTGTAGGTTTTTGTTACTACCATATATCATGTTTTAAGTAGATGGTGTTTTATAATTCACCCAAGAGAATTTAGGAGCAACCTTGATTTGCTTGCTTGTTTCCATTATAAATATAATATCTGCAACCTTTTCCACGTCAAGAACCCAATAGCCCATGTTGAACATGAAGAAAGTACCTAAAAAATTAGGGAATATCAGTTATTCTATTTCCACAAGGGGATAGATCCAGAGAAGGCAACGACAACTATCATAAATGGCTTTTGTCGTGTTGCATATAAAGAAATCCCACTAGAATTTGCTAATAAAGTAAATCAATTGATGAATTTGAAGCTTTAAGGTAATGTTGAATAGGTGTTGCAAGGTATCTCTATAACACTATCTATCTGCATGATTCTAATTCCATGAGATGGTGTCTCAATAACACTATTGTCTAGTGACAGGTGCTAGATTTAGATAGTTTTCTCATGTCCTACAGGTAAATCGTATCATTATATTTCTATGAAATCTCAGAATGTGTTCAAAGTGTGTCTCAGATAAGGAAATATGTTTTTACTCTTGACTTTATCTATGTTGTAATAAGATCAAGCATAAAGTTGTCATTGCAAATAATTGCGATCTACCATGTAATTTTACTTCATGAAATTCTTGATTTGTTAGATCCCAACTAGTTAGGCTTGGATTTATTTTTGTTGTAATGAGATTAAGAATAAAGTTGTCATTTTAATCGCTGAAATCTACCATGCAATATTTATTCACTACATGAAATTGTTTATTTGTTAGAGCCCAATTAGGATTATGAAGAGTCCTCTTTCATGACAATATTTATGAATGTTCTATTCTTGCTCAAAGAATTACATATTACATAAAGATGTAAAATAAATGAGATGGATTTGAATGGTTGTTTTTTTTACACACACAATAGATCACCAACTTCAAGGAATAGGAAGTACTAACTACTAAGAACTCTCAAAGGTGATATTGATGGATGACTAACTTTAAATGTCCATACTTGACACTTTAGTATTACATGATCATGCAAATAAATTATTAATCAATATTAAAGGGAAGATGATTAACGTGCAGTGTTTCTTGTCTTGTCATATAATTACTACATTTTGGCCCCCAATAATATATTTCAGGCTACTTTTTTGTTGTTACTTTGGGAGTTTCCCTTTGGCTCAGAAAAACATCGAGGATAAAGGTCCATTGCATTGGCATTGGACATCATCGAAGAGGAATTCACCAAAAGTAGTAGAGGACATGGGAGAAATTGATACAATGAGTGGATAACCGCTAGAGAAATACCAAGGTACCATAAGTTCTTGTGTATTTAGATTCACTAAAAATTAACTAGTCACAAAAGTACATTTTTTTCCGAATATTTTCATGTATACAGAAATACTAAAAACACAATTTTAGACTAATTCAAACTAATAATTATCTGATAGTCATAATTTATAATTAAATAGAATAATATGCTTAATAATATAGAACACAACTATAGGATCTAACTGTGAGGGGCATTGTGACAATGTATTTACACTTCTTATTATATTAGACAATCATCTTTCGAAGTGTGATATCCATCCAACGAAATGTACTCCCAAAGGCCATTGTGGGATTGAAATTTTTTCTTTCAGTGGACAAGTGGTGATATATTTTCTTAGGCCTCAGGGTTATTTTTCCTAAGGTTTTGACATTACTCACAGTTAGCACCTTCATTCAACCAAGTGAGGTACTCATCTTGGAAAGTTGAATAATTTTGTCTCCACAATCCAATATGATGTTGGATCAATCTCATGATTCTAAAAAACATAGGTCATAATAGTGAGGAACTTTTATTGTGGGCAAAAGAATATCCAAATTTAAGGAACGTGAACCTTTTAGAACAAGCAATAAGGATATTTTTTACACTGATCTTTTTTTTTTTCCATTTGTTTTCACAAGTTATATATTGCCTGATATTTTTAACATGTAACTTAGTTGGTATGATTCTGCCTAAGGTTTTATTGAAGGTTGAATACTAAGTTCCTAAGGTGTTATTTTCTATGGTGACAATTTTTTTTTTTTTTTTTTTTTTTTTTTTTTTTTTACAGGTCATTTAGCCGCATAATGGCCACTATCGAATGTTGAGGTATATGTCGTATAAATATTTTATAGTCTACTTTATTTTATATTCAAAGATTCATCGTCTTTCATGTCTTATCCTCTGCATTTTATCTTCTTTCATTTTTAGGAGAGTAACTCAATATTGATGGTAAGAAGTAGCAATTGAAGAAAGAGAAGAGAAATAACGTTGGAGCAACAAATGCAAAATGAGAGAGAGAAGAGAATATGTCTACTGATACCCTTAGAGCCAATATCATACATAAGACACACTCATAGAGACTGATGGTCAAGCCTTCAGAGTTGGTGAATTCACTTGCAATGCTTTGGCAACATAGTGATAATGTTTTGAAATGATGAAACAATATTTCATGTGTAAATTGTAGTCCAACCGATATTAAGTTGGAAACTCATATTGTAATACTTAATATTTTATATAATAAAATTTATATGGTTGAAATTATTTTTATTTGCACTTGATGTTATTTAGTCTTGTAATTAACATATGTAACTTTGCATTATCATATTGGATAAACATGCACATTGTATGACATTTTTTAGAATTTAGTCGCAAAATCATACTAATTAATTTATGTTGATTAATAATGGACACATAAAATCAATCTAAAACTACTAAATTAGTAGTTTATATTAATTAATGATGAACATGAATAAAATGAGTATATCACTAAATTAGTTGTTTATAATGATTATGAATGAAATTAAATAAAATGAATAGAAACTACTAAATCAGTCGTTTATATAATGAATATGAAAATACCAAAAAAAGATAAATGACCATTGCAAGTGATAATTTTTTATTAAAATGATGACTAAATTTTGCATATATATGACTATTAGTAGCTAATTTATAGTATCTTATAATACGAATAAAATTTAGTCATATTTCTTAGGTCATTAATTAGTTTCAAATGATGACTAAAATTTGCATATATATTACTATTAGTAGCTAATTTACAATATCTTATAACACAGCCAACATTTTGGTCATATTTATTTGGTAATTAATTGGTTTTCTCAAGGATTCATATAGTAATATATTTTGTTGTATATTTAGTCATTAATTACAACAATTAATGACTAAACCAATGAAAAAATTATGACCAAATTTATGACTAAATATACTACTAGATGGTAAAATTGAGGAAACCAATTAATCGCTAATCTAAAAATGACTAAAAGTTGGTTGTATTGTAAGATACTGTAAATTATCTACTATTGGTCATCGACTAAAAAATGGTCATTTATATGCAAATTTTAGTTGTTTTTTTTAGTAACTAATTAGTCATTTTGTACTAGTGAAGTGTTTTGCTTCCTTTTGCTTGTTGGATAAATTGCCGTCTTTTGACACATTTGGCTATTATGTCATGTTTGTGAACCCTTTCTAGTGATCTCGAAGTTTGGTATTTGTGCATACGAGTTTTCTTAGGCATGTAAACACCTGTTGCACTCATACACAAAGTTTTAAGCACTGTCGCACAAGTGTCGTCATAGTCATCCTAAACTCTATCTCAAGTATCACACTTGTCATTTTTTGTTTTAGGACAGTCTCATAGAGGGTAATGCTTTGTCTTGTTGTTCTAGTGGTTTACGTTTTCATGTTGCCGAAGTATGCTAAGTGTGTGATCACAATTTCAAGTTCCTCACAAGTTCACTTTCCTCCCGCACTTAGCGATTTCTCCGAAAATATTTCCGACTGGGAAACACACTTTCACTAGACCCCGACTGAACTACGTACTACATAGTTTCAACCCTCAGTGATGCAACCTTGCTACATGGAACTGTGCAGTGCATAGTCACTATCTGCCGGGGAAGTTGAACTGCACAATTCTAGAGTTGAGAAATATCCCTTCTTCCATAGAATTGTGTAGTAACTCCTCCCAACCTGACCTGAACTATGCATTTCGTAAGAGTAGTCCTCAAGCTTCCTCCCTTTCCTATTGGAATCCCACAATGCACAAAGAACCCAGTCTACCTTTTCTCCCAGAATTGTGCCAAAGTGTTCTCTAGTGACCTCCCTCAATTGGGACTCACTGATCTCAAGAACTGTGCAGATCCAACCTGCAAGCCCCTCTGCTTCCCAATCTTGCCTTACCTTTGAAAATTGTGCAGACCTACCTCCCAAGGCCCCATCTTGCATCAACCACTGACTATCTCAACTACACAATTCTATCTCCTAATGGCCTCTGCACAATTTTTCCCCTAAGTGGGGACTATGCATAGAAGTTCCTCAGCCAAGCCTGAGTTGTGCTTTGTGCAGTCTCAGTGACCAACCTCTCTCCCTGTCACCTAGAACTATGCATTGCACAATTATTGGGCCCTCTTTCCTTGCATGTCACCTATCCCAAGCCCAACCCATGGATAACAATGCATCATCTTAGACTAGGGAGTTTTGGATTTGATGCCATCCCATTGTGAGTGAATTGCAAGAATAGGTACATTGTTATATCATGGCGAGATAGTGAAGAAGGAGAAGAAGAAGAGAACATGTTAGAAGATTCACTTATAGCTGGACAGACAAAGAATCGTATCAAGAAAAAGAAAATGGAACACATGCATGAAACCCCCTCTCAAGACTAATGATCATTAAAGACTTCGCATCATCAACCTATGTAGAGGAGAAGAGAAAGCACATCCAAGAACACATCTATCACTTAGTAGCAACAACGGCTTGACATTGCCACCTTAGTAAGCTAGTCCATGTTAGCAATGTCATGTCAAGTTGTGTCATGAGTTGTCAAAGGCCACATCATTATTATGATCCATGTATATTGTAAACCAAATGTAATGTAAACTGGAATTCCAATGGACACACATGAATATGAAGATTCATGTCAGTTGAAAAGTCATAGGAAGTTGAATAATCATGGGGGTAGTCAAAGACTCACAAGGGTCAAGCATCAGCCCTTGGTTATATATACCCTCTCATTATATGAGAAATGGACTTTTCATCTTGGATCCTCCTACAATGCATAGAGAGTTTCAGATAGTTCTTTAAGGAGCAAGGAGTGGCTCTGATGTCCCACTACTGGGGCTAGAAATGTACAATTTAAATATGTATCTTATAATTTTTTCTTAATTACAAAAGCCTTTCAGGCCAACACTTTTCCATGCATGACTTATGGATGTTTGTAAGACTATTTTGTGAGCATTTATATTTCATGTTTTTTTCATGTACTAAGATAGTTGAATTATTTTGGTCTTTTTAGTGCTTATGTTGTTGGGAATGTGTTGTGATGGTTTCCACTATTGTCTCATCCTTGTGGACTATTCCGCAGGATAATAGACTAACCGTTCCTTACTTATTGGTTACAACAACTGTCACATCTTATATGGACTATTCTATTGGATGGTAGACAGATCTTCCCATGTTCATTGGTTGTAATGATTGTCGCATCTATTGTGGACTATTCCTATGGATGTTGGGCATGCATTTCTAGTTCATGTGTGTCTCTTCATGGGTAGTACAATTACCTCTCACTTAAAGGCTCCCTTTTCTCGCCCCTTTTGCAGTAAGAGAACCTAGACATATTTGCACTGCACACTCACCAGGCACACTCACCTTGTTGTTCGAAGATACCATTGCATCACTCTCTCATGCTGACAAATAGAGCCAAGGAAAATATTTAAGGATTTGGAAATCGGGCCTTTATACCAAATGGAACTCCTACACCAAGTTGTGTGAGGTCTAATTGTGACTTCATATCTGAGAGATCCCCTTGGTTGGCAGATTTCCAGCACCATCAACAAAATGGCGCTAGGAGGGTTGAACGACAAGTTGTGCCCATTGAGTCTTGTTTGATTCTCTTATTTAAAATGGCTCTTCCCAAAATCATAATCACAGGATTTTTTTCTAAAGAGATTAATTGTATCATCCCTATGGAATTTATTCATGACCTATCTGAATTTAATTTCGATGGTGAGGGTGAATCAACTTTTCATGAACATTTGTTTCAAGTTGTCAATTTTTTTTTTGTCATAGAATGGGTTCCAAAGATGTTCATGGCTACATTACTCACCCTCACATTTGAAGGTCGTGTTAACCAGTGGTGTCATACATTACCCGTTGCTTCTATCCATTCATTTGATCAGCTTTCCAAGATGTTGTATAAATATTTCATTAATTATAACCACCAAGATATCTAGGAAATAATATGTCATTTAAGAATGAAGCCTACTGAATCAATTGAGGATTTTTCTGGTCGATTCCTTCACCTCTGTTGTGAATTTCCTAAAAAAAAATTGAAATTGCATTTCTTGAAACAAGAGTTTGAGTGCTTGGTTCATCTCTCTTTATATGTTGACCCTGAAACTTATGTTTTCCTTTCTTCCACAAGTCTTGTGATTCATGAGACACCTCAAATTTCAGAGGAGGAGCTTACTACCCCTTTTTCCCTTGTCCTCCTCCCTTTTTAGTCTCAATGTGGGTGCTTCCTTGTGGTGATTGTAAACTGGGAAATCTATTAATCAAATCCCTAGTCCATCTTCTTATTCTTCTCTCGCTTCAATGGAAGAAATTCCATAATGGCTCATCAAGCCTACGATGAAGACTTACTCCTCCATTTTGTAAGAGGATGTCACCATTCACAATTTTAATCTCAAGGTTGATCTGGATTTCTGCTATCCTCTATCTTCTTCACATTCTGACTATTTGTACCCTGGCCCGCTTGATAAATTTGCTTCACTAGCTCTCTCTTCACATTCTCTTGATTCTCAAGCTTTTGGCTTAAATTGTGATCAGGTACAAGGTGATCACATTACGTAGGTAAAGGAGAAGAAAGGTGAGGACACTTTCAATTTTTACTCTTTGTTTCGAAATCTTCCATGTCAAAACAATGAGTTTTCTTGAATGACTCTCAATTTGCTAATCTCAGTGGAAACTAAAGTACAATAAATCCTTTCAATCAACCCTTGGACTTGGGTAGTAATCATTCCAATGATGATAAATCTATTTTTGTATTTCGTGATGAATTCCCAAGCGCATCATATGATCTTCTGGTTTCTCATGAAGAATTTGATTTAGATCTAGAATCTGCTTCGGTCAAAGAAGATGTTCATATTGAAACTTCCCCTTCACCTCACTATCCCTTGTGTCCTACCATTTGCAACACATCCACCTATGATGGAGATACTCCATTGTTCAGTCAATTTAATGTCTTAAATTGGTAACATAAATTATCGACCGGAGTTAGTAAACTGGTGAAGTGTGGTGCACAATATGTACTTAGTTGATCCAGGTGGATATTGGTGGCCACCTTCCAAGTCCACTTGGACCCCAACCATTATTTCTTTCATCTTTTCAGTTTCCTTAATTGTAGTACAGTTTACTCATTTTAGCAGTTTTTCGGGTCCTGAACTTTCGGAGTCGTTTTGAGGCCCTAAACGACATTTTTTGGGAACATTGGGAGCAACATGGGTCTGTGGACCGATGTTACTCTTCCCAAAGTTATAGTTCTCGAATAGATATTTCTAATGAGATATTGTGTGCATTAAACGGAGATCATATGCCAAAGTTACGACCCCGGGAAGTTGATGTACCAATTTGCCCAAACGGGGCTCACAATTTGGCATTTCATCTTAGGTTTTTGGATGTTTAGACTTTTCCATTGTTTCTCAACAATAAAATAGGCCTTTGAGCCTAATTGTAAGATAGTTCAGAGGCATGTAGCCACCACATCTCTCTCAGAGATAAGATACCATCGCCCTAGCTAGTTTATTTCCATTTCTGTTTGTAAGCATATTTCAATATTTTACAGTAATGAAATGAAGTATTATTTCCACTACATCTATGTATTTGTGGTTATCTCTATAATTTGTTGTGTTCTTGTTTAAATCCAGATCAGTGGTATCAGAGTGGTCTGCTTTTTATCTGTTTTCCTTTGCATGTCCCTAATGAGGTCGAGATATAAGGAGTTAGGGCTTGAACTGGTCGAACCTTTACAAGACCAGCCTCGCAAATCCCGATGGCCTTCCATGGCGGATGAAAATAAAGATGAGGGGGTAGGAGATCCTATCAAAATCTTGCTCGAAGAAGCCCTCAAGTGGTAAAGGAATGTGATGATGGACAACTTTTCCTAGATCCTTCAGCGGCTACCCAGAGGCAACGCATCGGCTTCCAACAGCTACTTTGGAAACGCCACACCCTTTAAAGTACAAGTTAATTTTGAAATCCCTATCTTCGAGGGTCAAATAGATGTAGATGTCGTAGATAAATCGTCAAATCTGCTAGAAGGGTATTTTTATGTTCATGATTTTTCAAGTCGGGGAAAGATTATTTTTTCCATTCTCAAAGTAGCCCCCCATGTCAAGGATTGGTGGGAAACCTACTACAAGCAGAAGGATGAAAGTACGGGCTCACTATTTTCAACCGCCCCCACTTGGAATTCATTTTGGACTGCTATCAAGGAGTAATACTACCCTATTGGAAGCTATAAGGATCAATACATAAAGTGGACCATGCTATGATAGGGAAGGGACCAAGACATGCCGGAGTTTACCAATATCTTCCATACCCATCGCACAAAGTTGAGTATCAAGGATTCGAAGCAGTGTTTGGTACTCAAATATCGTGACTACCTGAACAAGTACATCCAGGAGGAAATAGAATCCTTGAACATCTCCTCGCTCGACACGGCATAAAGATATGTTGTCAAGGGCAAGCAAAAGTTTAAAAAGAAGAAGAGAGACTTTTGATTTGCAAATCTGAAGTAAGGGAAAGGTGTCCCCAAACCACAAAACAAAGGACAAAGCCAAGGCAAGGTAGCCCAAGAAAACCCTCCAAAGCTGCAAGTAAAGAATAGCGCCATGAAGCAGAAAAAGGACATGGGAAAGTGGTGTGAGTTCCATAAGAGCTCCACTCACAACACAAGTGAGTGTTGGGCCAAGCAGTCACTAGTGGCCGAGCTAAGGGTTTCAGAATCAGATGCATGTTCTGACTCTGAGTCAAAACCTAACAAGGGTAATGACAAAGGGAAGCAGATTATCGATGTGGAGCCCAACGCCACCGTTGCCACCATGAAGATCTAGAAGGAGGAACCCGAATATCTAGAGGAGGAGGAGTGTCTCTTCCAATCCCAAATGTGGGTAAAGGACTCCCCGCTACAGTTCATTGTCGACAGCAGGAGCCAAAAGAACCTCATTTCGGCAGAGGTCGTGAAGTGGCTGGGCCCCTCCACATGACAACTACAGATGGACTAGTTCGTGGAGGAGTACGGAGACATCTTCACCTCCCCCACATGGGTTCCTCTACACTATTAGGTCAAGCACTCCATCAATCTGACCCCAGGTGCACCACTCCCTAGTGGACCAATCTATCGACACTCAATTCTAGAGAACAATGAAATTAAGAGGTAGATTCAAGAGTTGTTGTAGAAAGGTCACATCCGTCTGAGTTCATCCCCTTGTGGGAGCTTGATCATGTTGGTATAGAAGAAGGATGGGACTTGGAGACTATGTATTAACTATCAGGCACTGAACAAGATCATTGTCCATAATAAGTACCCGATTTCATGGATTGATGACCTCCTGGACCAACTGAAGGGGGGGAATATTTCAGCAAGATCGATTTGAAGTCAGGATATCACCAGGTACCAATCAAACCCTTCGATGTGTGGAAGACTGCCTTCAAAGCCAAGGAGGGCCTTTTCAAATTGTTGGTTATGCCTTTCGAATTGACGAATGCTCCTGCAACCTTCATGAGGCTAAAGGACGAGATCTTCCGGCCATTCACCAACTCATTTGTAGTGGTATACTTTGATGACATCCTGATCTTTAGCCAGAGTTGGGAAGAGCACCTCCACCACATCCGACAAGTTCTCCAGACACTGCAACAACACAAGTTATGTGCTAATTTGGAGAAATGCACTTTTGGCATGACCCAAGTTCAGTATCTGGGATATATTATTGATGAACGGGGGGTGCATGTGGATCCAGCCAAGATCCAATTCATTCAGGATTGGCCATCTCTAACCACTCTGACAGAGCTCCACAGCTTTCTAGGTCTTTCCAACTTCTACCACAAGTTTGTGTTGGGATTTTCTCATATCACTTGGCCCTTGAGCCAAATCACCAAGCGAGGAGCGAAAGAAAAATTCTTTTGGTCTGAGTCTCAATAGAAGGCATTCACAGAGTTGAAAGATCGCCTTTGCTTGGCACTAATGCTCACATTGCCATACTTGCATTAACCATTTGAGGTCGAGATAGATGCTTCTGACTATGTTATTGGGGCAGTCCTTACTCAACACGGGCATCCAATGTCATATCACAATGAGACACTTTCAGATATAGTGCGGAAGTATCCCACTTATGACAAAGAGATGTATTCCATTATGCAGGCCTACCGACAATGGAAGCATTACATTTTGGGGAAGGAAACAATCATCCACACAGGCCACCAACCCATGGAGTTCATACAAACCCAGGGTAAATTGAAGATTGATCACCATCAGAAGTGGTACACATACCTACAATAATTCCATTTAAATATCAAGTATAAGAAGGGAAGCACCAATAATGTTGCAGATTGCCTCAGTCGACCACCAATCATGGTGTTAACCACCGTGCTCAACTCTTGTGGGCAAAAGACTTCTAATTGGCCACTTCTCTACAAAAGTGACCTAGAATTCGGTCACACATACCAGACACCCTTGGAGGGTCAACATGTTCTAGATTTTCACCTCTAGGATGCCCTGTTTTTCCACCTGGGTCACCTTTGTGTTCCTTCAAGTGAGCGTGCCAAGATGATTTTGGAAGCACACTATAGTCAGGCTACTGGGAATTTCAAGGTAGAGAAAACAGTGGCAGTGCTGCAGAAGTATTTTTATTGGCCGAATCTTCAACAGGATGTTAGGAAGTACATCAGATCATGCACTGCCTATGCCATTGCAAAACCAACCATCAAGCAAGGCCTTTATACTTAGTTGCCTACCCTTAGTCGACCTTGGGAATCCATCTCCATGGATTACATGCCAAGCCTTCCTTCTACTAAGCATGGGAACGACTGTGTTTTTGTGGTCGTTGACAGGTTCTCAAAGATGGCCATTATGGCGGCCTGCAAGAAGACTATCACAACAGAACCCACTGCTAAACTCTTCTTTGAATGAGTGTGGGTACACTTTGGGATCCCACAATCTATCATCTCAAATCGGGATAGTAGGTTCCTCAATACATTTTGGTCTAACCTCTAGTCAATGCTCGACACCAAACTCACTAAGTCCACAACATTCCATCCTCAAACTAATGGCTAGACAGAGGTTGTGAACGGGATGATCATACACATTTTGCTCATGTACAACTCAAAGAATCCACACACATGGGATGAGAGCCTCCCCTATTTTCAACACAACTACAATTGGGATCTCCACAGCTCAACTGGCCACAACCCTTTTCAGGTGGGCTTGGGATTCCAGCCACTATGTCCCATTGATGTGGCCATGCCATTTGTAGCTACTCACACAGATTCGGCTCATGTCCAGTCCGAAATAGATAAGGAAAACAGCTTCATTGAGCACATCTAACATATTTTCCAGTAGATCCATAACATTCTGGAGAAATCAAATGCCAAGTACAAGCAGCGACATGATCAACATCGGGTGTACACAAGTTTCAGGTGGGCAACAAACTCTGGCTGCATTTGCAAAAGGAACGCCTCACCAGAGTCTATCGGAAACTTAGACCACTCCGATATGGTCCTTACACCATTAGCAAGGTTGTGGGAGGCAATGCATTTGAGCTCAACATTCCCCCATTTCTTGGCCTGCACCCAGTGTTCAATGTGGACCGCCTTCGTCCATACTTTCCACCATTGATAGACACATCCGACATTGTAGAATTGTTCATACAACAGAGTTAAATCCAGATTTCATGGAACAAGCTGCAACTAATCGAATCATAGACACACAGATCAAGCATACTCGCCAACAGCATATCCAACTGTATCGAATTGTCAAAGCAGGCCAACTCCTTCACCAGGGCAAGTGGCTCACTAGGGACCAAGTTCAGCAGAAGTTTTCTCATCTCATGGAGGAACTCAACGCAATGGGGCCCATTTATTCCTAAGGGGGGAGGAATGATCCAAGTGGATATTGGTGGCCAACCGCCAAGTCCACTTGGACCCCTACCATTGTTTCTTTCATCTTTTCAGTTTCCTTAATTGTAGCACAGTTTACTACTTTTAGCAGTTTTTCAAGTCTTGAACTTCTGAAGCTGCTTTGAGGCTCTAAACGACATTTTTTGGGAAAACTGGGAGCAACATGGGTCCATGGACCGATGTTTCTCTTCCCAAAGTTATAGCTCTCGGATAGATCTTTCTAACAAGATATTGTGCGCATGATCCAGGTGGATATTGGTGGCCACCTACCAAGTCCACCTGGACCCCCACCATTGTCTTTCTCAACATTTTCAGTTTCCTTAATTGTAGCACAACTTACTATTTTTAGCATTTTTTCGGGTCCTAAACTTCCGAAGCCGTTTTGAGGCCCTAAACGACGTTTTTTGGGGAATCCGGGGGCAACATGGGACCAATGTTGCCCGTTCCAACAATGATAGTGCTCGAATAGATCTTTCTAATGAGCTATTGTACGCGTCAAATGGAGATCATATGCTAAAGTTACGACCCCGGGAAGTTGATGTACCAACTTACCCCTAAACGGAGCCCACAGTTTGGCATTTCATCTCCTAGGGTTAGGTTTTGGAATGTGAAGGGTTTTTCATTGTTTCTCAACAATAAATAGGCCTTCGAGCC